>JABBWL010000104.1:0-248507 GCA_016758765.1 Suillus cothurnatus | reverse complement strand
ATACCCTAGGCTACGAGGTACTACAAGGAGCACAACATGTGGCTCAGTTCTGAGATCTGAGCCATATCAGCTAATTATGTGCAAATTTACCTGATTTCTTCATGTACGTGGTAACTCCCGTTCCCTCCGAGTCAATGTTCACATATGTCACTTCAGGCTTTCTTCCCATCCGACTCGGATAGTAGGATTTTGAGCAGCTCCCAGGCTGATTTGTTCGATCTCCCAATACTATCCCCTCGTCGTTCCTTTTAACTTTGGCATTTCGCCGTGACGGCCCCTGTGCCCCTCCGAGTCAGATATATGCCTGTCTGTTCGTGGTTTTGTCATTCTTCGGTGGACTTCTTTCAGAACATTGTTAGATGGTGTTCTTCCTGTATTATCAGGCTAGCCATCCTGTGACAGGCTACGATTATAAAGCTGCTGCGCAGCAGCAGCCTGTCAAGTGCGCAGGGACCAATTTCATTTATTAGTGGGTGCTGTGTCCGATGCTATCATCATCCCGGGCCTTTTTGAATTAAAGCGTGAAAAGTGAGCATTCTCCCCGTCATACTACTTACGACTATGATTGTTTATTTATCCACTGCACAGTCCACGGTGCTCCATGTTTTTCACGAAACACCCATGTGTTCAAGTTATCTGTCTTCTGCCCGATGTAGGTTACCAAAATCTGACTTTCGTGTGCTAGGTGCTGTCCGCGCTACAAAGTACTAGACCCTCCGAGTGAAGCTGCTTCTTGGCGTGGTGAGCATGTCGGCTGGCCGAGGTTGAACGAGGCCGGGCTGATATGCTCACCGTGCGCCTCTAATAATTAGTGGTCCCGTAAGATGCTGAATGATAGTGATATGTTCGTTCTATTTTGACCTGTACTAGAGACTGTATGTCACGGTAGATCTTTAACTCATGGTGCATACTATGTGTCGGGGACTGGCGCGATCGAGCGCCGTTGCGATTTAGTAAATGGTCAAACAAGACGTTATGTGATGATCGATAGCTGATGCAGATGCTTGTTATTAGGTACCATAGTATGTCATTCAGATTTCTCCATCTGAAGCGTGTCACATGAGTAATTACGAACATTTTTTCTGCGACTGAAATTCACTGGGCTAGGCCTCCTTCAATGATCAGGCCTACTACTGTAACTCTGACAAGTGTGCTATAGGTCACCGAATAATCAAATAACTACTTGTCTTCAGTCACTGCGGGTGTTTTCTTTCGTTGTTCTTTGCCATACCTGACTACGTCGAGAACTGTCTGCCAATCGGTGCCTGTTTTCTCCCGCCGGATGCGCTTGATTGTAGCGACTGGAGTACGATCCAGACTTAATACGTTCTCCTTGTCATCGTAACGCGGCAGCTTCAAGTTGTCGATCTTCTGACAGGTAGTACCAGTCGCTGTGCGAGAAGCTTCAAGTTGAGTCTGTACTATGACTTCGCAACTTTCCACTGAATCAGCTTTCTGATCTCATCCGAATCAGTACAACGAAATCCACCGTGGCTATTATGATGCACCTACCATTTTTCGAGTCAGACTCGAAGTCGTGACGGCGGCTGCAGCTCTTTCATTCTCCTTGACTCCCAAACTTGAACGAGAGGCGAGAATAACCTCCTGCAACTGCCAGCAAAAGATGTACTACATGAGTATGAGTCACCGCAAGCGAAGGAACCGCCGGGGAGTGGCTACTTACTTCTTCTTCTTCTTGATACCCAGGCTCCAGGGACTCCCAGAACGACCCATCCGAGTCTGTACCAGAACCAGTATTACTAGTAGTACTGGTAGTAGGACCAAGCACTACTACGGATCTAGTAGAAAATTCAGACACGCCAAGTCGGTGACTCGGATCGAGTTGAACATGCACGATTGTATCCCGATTGACCCAAGGGGGTGTGGTCACAGTTGCTACCGCATCCGAGTCACTGCGACTGGCAGGATGCTCACGGTCATATTTAAACATGTTACCGTTCAAGTCAGCAGTTGTTAGGAAGTTGGGTTAACGTTGACTGGTGAGCTCTTATAGTTGAGTGTATGACTAGCCCGGGTGACGTACAATACAAAACATGACAGCATGTAGTAGGGTCCTGCCAGTGGGTCCGGTGCATAGGCCGCCCACTAGTACTATGTGCGTACTATCATGATGCGCAGCCAGGCTCACAAGTAGGTGCTTAGTATAGAACTCCACTTCAGGAAGATCCATTCAGCAAATATCCAATCAATCCTTTTTTGGAAACACAGATTGATTCCCATTTTTGGTATGTGCTGAGTTACCCGATCATATCCGCCTTGTCAAAATAAGTTTGCTCCATTTCCTCCTCAGGCAACTGGCTGTCGAATTTTCGAGCCAGCAGCCCATCATTGTCCGAGGGGTCTGTCAAGCACTGCCAGGTGGGAGTCGGTGTAGATGCCAATAATCGAAGAATCAAGTCATTCAGCGAAGTCCCTTTCAAACTCCGATGTCATATTTACCAATCGCTTACAGACCGAAAATCCAAATACTTTATCCAAGTACCCACTGTGACCATTGAAATGCTCAGCTTGGCTCCATCCTGTAGTGATGAACGTGATGAATTTCACGCTAAGCCTTCATCCTGCTTTAGCCGTGGCATGGGTGATGACTCGGTGCGTTACGTTTCGGAACTTGCATCCACACTTCAACAAGTTGAACCCTTCCAGCGGCTTAGCCATATTTCTGGCAGTTCCACCGACAGTGCTCCCAGCCGCTATTCAAGCTCTCCAAGCTCTCCATCGTCAGCTATATTAGCATCAGGTATTGATGGCTCATCATGTGTCACTGGTGGATAAACTCATAAAAATGATAGTGGCTACTAGCAGCACCAATGTGTCAGATGCGGAGGACGATAATTTCCCGTTGACAACTCAATCCAAGCAATCCTGCGACGCATATTATGTCGCTAACCCCTCTGATAAGATTGCATCGCCGACTCCAAATCGTTCTCCCAAGATTGATGACACCAACGCTTTCTCTCTTTATCCCACGATCACCTCTTTCGAAGAGCAACATTATTTTGACAGATTTTTAGGCAGACCCGCCAATGACGAGCATTCACTGGAGAAAGTGAGCCAGAGGGTAAGCCATCTTTTGAACCACATACCACAGATCTCAATATAGGTGTGATTTATAGGTTCAGGATATCTACTCTAGCCATATAGGGCGGCTTAGCGCAGATTCTGTCCGTTGTGCTGTTCATTACAAGGAGGCTGTTCGGGAACGCAAACGCATGCGCTGGTACACTGCACGCTGGGAGGTTGCGGAGGTCCAAAGGCTGTACACCCTCCTTTGCTCCTTGCGTGATGAATCAGAAACAGAGTTCATCATGGCAGATCGAGAATCGCGTTGGCTATTGGACATTCTTGTTCAACAACAGACACTGCCTGCTACCACTGCACAGGCCGAATATGCTGCCGCAACCTGCGACAATGACAAGAGATCTTTCCTTCTAGCTGACGCTGAACTCGCCATACTTGCTGATCGTTCTACCGAGCAGTAGTAGCTTCTGAATAATTAGTACGTACGGCTTTTCCTAATCACGATTCATAGTCACCATATTTCCAGATATTATTGCCCTTTATGCAAGTTATATTGTGTTCATGTAGGAATCATGGTGGACAAAGTGGTGGCTTGTGCTTGATACTATATACGATTACGCCCCGGGTCCACCTCGCAAGTTTGAAATAGTATTAGTTGGTACTGTTGTGTGTTTCAAAAAATACTGTATACTCGATTTTGGATTGTTCCGTCGGCGGCGGCCAACCATTGGAGGAACAAGAGATATGATACTATGATCAATAGTATATTGTCATACATAGTACCCTGTAGTACCTAGCCACAGTGTTCTCGTCCAGTCGTATGTGCCAATGATACTAGTAAACAACCGTGACTAGTGACCGAATTATAGCCCAGGTATTTAGTAACACTCAATGAAAGTACGTACCGTTGCCGAAGCTTGTAGCTAGAACTTAGCGCAGACATTCATGTTAGTACTGAAGGCGTTCCACTGCTAGCCAACTGCCATGCGCCCTGGAATACTTTCAAGTTGTATTGGACTTTTCCTTTTCTTACTTTTTCTGATGGTATCTTGCAATGCTCCGGGATGCTCCTGGGAGAGGCCAACAGACAATCGCGGACTCAGCAGGCATCGCGAAACTTGTCGTTTCTACAAGAGAGCGAGCAGTCTTGCAAGTCAGAGGAGACAAGATCGCGTGAAGGCGGCGCTTCTTTCCAACAGCCGTTTGGTTCTAACAGCCTCTTCAGCAAGCAACTCCTCTGTGAGTCACGATAGTTAACTGCCCACTTCGAAAGCTACTAAAGTTATACTGAACATCAGAGAATCTTAACCGCCCGACATGCGAGGGACCGTCCAAGTCTGAAACCAATTGCACCTCGCGGCCTCCTTGGGGCAATCTCTATGGCTCACGGGTCATGTACCAGTGCTTCCTGTCTCGCTGACTCACAACACACCCTCGACTCGGAGCAGCGACAAATTGATGTGGAGATGGTGAGTATTTCTGGAACCGTGTTGGAGTATGATCACGAGGATTCAGGTTCGTATCCCTGTGGGCAATCGTCTTCCATATTTTTTTTAACGAATTACTCGAACCTGTCAGAGGAATTTGCACTCCCAATGAGACGCATTCCTAGATCTCTTGATTGTATTGAGTCTTCACATGACGACCTGAATCATTCTGACAGTGCTGGCATCCCATCAGTCCGAACGGCCTCACTACCTGCCCAATCTAGAATCCGACGTGTTCTCTTAACGCTAAGGGACACCCTCCAGACCGGCTTCAATTTATTTGGACTATGTCGGCTCTACCCTCGGCGTCCTTCTTTTGAGCCAGACCAATTCATTCCATCTTCGCTACTGGCAAGAACGTCTCCTACAGCTTTCCATGAAGTTGATCCGAGCCCTTCGTCAAATGTCTTCGCGCCGCCTTACCCCTTCGCTAACATGACTATCTATCGACTTATCTCCTGGATGAATTCAGGCAGTAGCAGGTTATCCGAAACCAAGGTCTCGCATCTGGTTAGAGACGTCCTGCTGGCAGAAGATTTTGATCGTAAGGACCTCGAGAACTTCTCAGTGAGGCGAAGCTTGCGAGAACTAGACAAGGATGAAAGTGGAAGTAGAGTTAATTTTCCAGATGACTGGATTCAGACTAGTGTCACTATCGATATTCCAACGAAATCAAAGGAAGATGGGCCTCAGCCTTATACCATCCCTGGGTTTCATTATCGCCCCCTTGTCGAAGTCATACGCGCGGCGTTCGCAGATGTACAGGCGGGAGCATTCCATCTCTTCCCCTTCCAACGGTTATGGAAAGATCCTCTAGATGACCATCAAGAACGAATTTATGATGAGCTGTACACTTCAGATGCCTGGCTGGACGCTCAGGACAGTATTCAGAGGATACTGAAAGAACCTGGGTGTTCACTCGAGCGCGTCATCGCGGGTCTTATGTTTTTTTCCGACGCTACTCATTTAGCAAACTTTGGGACTGCGAAGGCCTGGCCCCTCTACCTATATTTTGGTAATCTCACAAAATACGCACGATCATCACCATTATCAGGGGCATGCCACCTAGTGGGGTTTTTACCCTCAGTAAGTACTTTTCCGACATGTCTACAGTGTTGTTGACAATGCAATGGCAGCTTCCCGACGGTGTTAAAGATGTACTCAGTAGCTTATCTCGCATATCGAAGATGGGCATGGCATCCCTTCATGCCCACTGTCGTAGAGAACTGTTTCATTCCTGCTGGGAGATCCTATTGGATGAAGATTTTCTTTCTGCGTACCGCCACGGTATCGTTCTGAAATGTGCTGACGGAGTGGTGCGGAGGGTGTTTCCCCGCATCTTCACGTACTCCGCTGATTATCCTGAAAAGTACGTCCATCCATCGTCTGAAGAACGTTGAATCACTCATAACTTTACAGGGTTTTGATCGCAACTATCAAGGACATGGGCTTATGCCCATGTCCTCGCTGCCTGACACCCAAAATCACCTTTAGCTTTCTTGGACTCGCGAGGGACATGAGAAGTCGTATAAGCAACCTTCGAGTCTATGTCATGACCAATGTTATCAGGGCTCGTGAATTTATCTACGCTGGGGGAAACACAGTAGACGGCGCAAAGGTAGAACATACCCTTGGAGAGGGCTCATGGATACCTACTCTGGTAAGTAACTTTTTCCCATTTCGTGATCGGCTCTCACCGTCTACTTGCAGAACCAATTTGTCGAAAAACTTGGACCTCTAGGCCTCGACCCCTTCAGCATGCTCGTCGTCGACTTCATGCACGAGTGCGAACTGGGGACCTGGAAGGCCCTATTCACTCATCTTATAAGGCTTCTTTATGCCCTTCCTCGGGGTAGTGAGCTTGTCGCAGCTCTGGACAGCAGGTACGAGGAGGTCTTAAGGGGTACCGTTACTAGCTAACAGGTTCACACACCTCTATCTTACTGTAGGTTTCGACAGGTCCCAACCTTTGGTCTTGGCGTAATTCGCAGATTTTCAAATAATACATCCGAGATGAAAAGACTGGCAGCTCGTGATTTTGAAGATATCTTACAGGTCGTGTTACGCTTTTTTGCATTCGACCCACTGACAGCCCGTCATTAGTGTGCAATTCCGGTCTTCGAAGGGTTGTTCCCCGATGAGCATGATGCAATGGTGCAGTCTCTGTTGTATCAATTTGCCGAATGGCATGCGCTTGCCAAGCTCAGGCTTCACTCAGCATCTACAGTTAATTTTCTCGAAGAAACGTTTAAGAAACTGTCACAGAAGTTGCGGAAGTTTCGAGTCTTTACCTGTGCCGCTTTCAACGCCGTCGAACTACCTAAGGAGAAAGCAGCTCGCCAACGAAGAGCTGCTCAACGCTCGGAAGCAAATGGTTCTCTTCCACAATCCGATGGGCCGAGGACGAAGAAATTCAATTTAGGTACATATAAGTTTCATGCGATGGGGGACTATGTGAGAACCATCAAGCTCTTTGGGACCACAGATTCCTTCACTACTCAGATTGTACGTTCTGTCTACTTTCATATCGCGCACCTGACATTAGGTTTGATTAGGGGGAGCTCGCTCACAGAGCGTTAAAGGCATTTTATCCGCTCACTAACAAGTTAGACACTCCAGCACAGTTAGCGAAGCACGAGCGTAGGCGTCGTGTACTGCGGCGGGTGGGAGAGGTTGACGATTCACCCTCTTCTAGCGGTCAACAGTTAGCCCATGCTCCCCCATTGGCGTCCCATGACAACTTGAAGCATCACCATATTGCAACTACTCAGAACAACCCGGTCAACCTTTTTACGTTTCTCCGATCACACGATGGTGATCCGGCCCTTCAGGTAGAAGTATCATTGCATTTTGGAGGCACCTGAGAATTGACTCGTTGTCAGAATTTTATACCAAAATTAAGGGACCATATCCTATATAGGCTGCAGGAGCTGGAGATTGGCTATTGCGATCACATTTTCACGGACGAGGAACGGAACTCGATCATCATCCCAAACAACACAATTTACTCAGTTCAAACAATGCAAGTACACTATACGACCTATGACTTACGGCGCGAGTATGACACCATTAATCCCAAAAGCCATGGGGACGTTATGGTGCTTTCCGGGGAGACAAGGCCTAGTCATCCCTACTGGTATGCTCGCGTATTGGGCATATACCACATGGTTGTATGGATCAACAATGGGGGGCAACCGGTGAAGCGACACCTCGAAGTTCTCTGGGTTAGATGGCTGGCAGGCTTGCGGGGCTATAGATCTGGGACGAAACATGCTCGTCTTCCAAAGGCGGCATTCGTGGAGGAGTCGGATCGGGATGCTTTCGGATTCCTCGATCCAGGACAGGTAATCCGAGGGGCTCATTTAATTCCTGCGTTCGCCTCAGGACGTGGTGTAAGCTCGCTTCGCCACGGAGAGTCGCTGGCACGCCCTGGGGGGGAGCTGGACGATTGGGAAGAGTATTACATTGGGATGTAAGTCCAAGTACCTCTTTCTGTGCGCATCAAGCCTCAAGCCTCGCATTAGATTCGTGGATCGAGATATGTACATGCGCTATACTCACTTTGGTATTGGGCATTCCGCCATGCTGCGGAAGATCATTAGAGATTGCCTCGGCTCTCATTTGGTGGCCAGCAATGCAGCTGCAAACAGCGGTAACCAGGGGGATGCTGACGATGAAGAGACCTATGAAGGTGAGGGTCGTGACGAATGCAATGATAGACAAGAGGGCAGCGATGACTCCGACGAAGGTGAGGAAGAATGTGGCTCGGATGATGAACTTAGCGATGGGGAGCTTGTCAAGGGAGTTGGGGAGGACAACGGTGAAGAGTATGGAGATGAACTTGACGACGAGCTTTATGGTATCTCTTTCTAGTCTCAAATCTACCCCTACTATGTGCCGTTTACTACATTATCAGCCATTTGCTTGAAGTTCAAATTCTTGCACTCGACCATTACAAGTTGTCACATGGACTAGTATGCATCTCACCTCTTGCCCTCGTCGTTGCTAGTGATATTGCCGCCTCCGCCGAGACGTCATCATCCGAAATACAGCTAACGTCACTGTGCATCAAAGCGTGGGAACGAGAATGTGTTAGAGCCTCTTCAATCCCATCCATGCCACCGTCTGATCAACTATATGAAAGGCCATATATATCACACCATATATATCACACCCCACAAACAACGATTGGACTGGTGGAAGACTTGCAGGTCGATCGCGGCATGGAGAAAATTCTTTGATTCAAGTCCTGAAGGTGCCGCTGAGGGAGGCCTCAAAGGCAGAAGAAGCTCGCAGAGAAGGCCGCAAAGCAATCCGCAAAGCACAATGGCACAACTTCGACGTCTATACCCAACGACTCTGTGCCAGGCAGCAGGTCTCATTTTTCACTCACCAGCATTTCTGACGCTAACAGCACGGATGACTTGACATCCATGACCAAGCTCCGGATCGCCACCGATAAGTGTGCATCATGTTTATTGTGATGGAGGATCCTGATACGGCTATAGGAATGCAGCGAGAGTGCTTGTGTCAGATGCTGAAAGATTGCTATTCGTTATCATTCCATGGTCGTCTGTTCATCATCGAGGGTGCAGAAACTTCCATCAACTACTAGTACGGACAGTCACCTATGGTTTATTGGGTGAGAATGAGTCTGGAAAGGTATGCCTTCATATTCCTTCTGCATCTTACCATCTTACACTTTTTCCCCTAGTCTACCTTCCCCCAATCCAGCACAGAGCGCGACATTGAGATTCCAACATCTACCTCCTCCGTGGTGAGGCAGAACCGCCACTACGCGACGGACAGCGTTATGGTCTATTGGGTGAGAATGGGTCTGGAAAGGTATACTTTCATATTCCTTCTGCATCTTACCATCTAACACTTTCTCCCTAGTCCACCCTCCTCCAATCCATCGCAGAGCGCGACATTGAAATCCCACCATATTGACATCTACCTCCTCCGTGGTGAGACAGAACCGTCCGATGTCAACGCCGTTGACTTCATCGTGGCCTCCGCTCACGAAAAGGCCGCTAAACTCGAAAAGCGCATCGAAGATCTCAGCATCGCAGATGATGTTGATGACGCCACCCTGGAGGCGTTTTGGCTTCAGCCAGGCTCCCATCCTACAAAAGATAGGAGTGGTGGTTGGCGTACGCGCTTGCACTCTTTGTTAAGCCACGTCTGCTCCTCCTTGTTGAGCCGACGAACCATTTGGATCTCGGCGCTGTCGTTTGGCTTGAAGCATATTTATCAACATACAACCACGTTCTCGTTATCACCTCGCATTCGCAAGGTTTCATCGTCTCGGTCTGTGCTGACGTCATGGATTTGACGACGAAGAACAAGCTCGTCTACTACGCTGGTAACTACACTACCTGTGTACGCACTAAGAAGAAGAACGAGGTGAATCCGACCGTCAGGAGGAAGAAATAGCTGACATCAAAAAGTACGTCTATTTCTTTCTCGCAGTTTGCCATTGACTGACCACTGTCAGATTCATCGCTTCCGCTGGTACATATGCTAACCTCGTAAAGCAGGCCAAGTCGAAACAAAAAATTACCGACGAGACACCGTCAGCGAGAAGAAACATCTTTAAAAAGTACGTCTATCTTTTCCTCGCAGTTTACCATTGACTGAACGTTAAGCCGACGCTTAACATTTTCCTAAACAGGTATCTGTTCAAGTGAGCCTTACAAGCGTTGTATGTTACAGCACTTAATGTTATCCTAAATAGGCAACGTCGCTTTTGAGTCCGACCGACATATAATATGGGATCTGTTTAGCTCTATTCATCGTCTCCCTTCCTCCCTCCCTCCCCTTATTTTTTATCTATTTTGTCTGTCTCTATGTCACACGAAGGCAGCACATCGGAGCCGCACGTCGATGAGCAAGGCAGCATATCCCATGTCGAGGATCGGCAGGACGATCACAGCCAAGGATCCCAGACAGCTGAGGTATCTCTGCAGGCTCGACAGAGACGTAAAATTGCACAACTGGAGGAGAAACTTGTGGCTCTCGAATCAGGACGCGCGATCAAAGAAAAGTAAGTCTATTATTTCATGTATAGAGTTGGCTTCGCTCACTATCTGCAAGGCAAATGAACTACTATGTGTCGCAAGGAAGGGCGATCAGGCGAATTGTTACTCTATTTGACACGATCGAGGACCTTATCACCGAAAATGACCGAAGGTATGAAGTTGAGGATGACGCAGAATCTAGCCTCGAGTAAGTCTGCCGCCATTGAAAGCCCGCTGAACGCTACTCACCTGCATTTTCATGTAGTGAAGACCGGCTACAGATAGGGTTTGTTACCCTCACGACTGCTTTGTCGTGGCTCCCTAAGAAGGCTACAGAGATGGACTATGACGACTACTCACACATGTTGAAACTGGTTCGCTTTTCCTAGTATGTTAGTGGTCAGCTTGGTTGTGATAAGTCTTTGTTTAGCTTCGGCAGGGAGCTGACAGTGCTCGAGGTGACGATACCTCAAAGCTCAAGGCTCTTGTCGCTGAATGGGTTAACCGTGAATTGAAGCCTGATCCTCCGGTTGACGCTGACGATAAACATTCTCGTGGGTTCACCAACGATGCATGCGGCAAGCTACTCTGCCCAGCTGAGCTTGATTGGAACAATCCCGTGTAAGTAGTGCACTCGGAATGTCGAAACAAACACTCACTATTCATTAGCGTAAGGGCAGGGATTCGTGATCGTTCAGATGGCCACATAGTGACTGATCTCTCCTTTCCGGCTTTCCTGTATGATAAGTACACTGCCAATCCGAATGACCTAGAGGAAGGTCTTTTCAAAAGCAGAGTTCTTCTTCAGGTTTGTCGCAGTGGGGTAGCCCGATCGTCATGATCTCGGACTCACCAATTTTCAGGCGTACAAAGCTGTATTTACATCACCCTCCTCAGCAAAGGATATCGAAGGGGATGGCGACGGCATAGATGTTATTCAGAACAACAGACGGGCTAATAAGTCTGTCTTCAGAGTCAAAGTCAAGAAACACGTCGCGCAAATCATCAAGATGAAAAAAGTCACTCCTCGCTCGATCGCGTACATCGCATGCCAAGTAAGTCTTATTGTCTGGGGAGCCTGATGATAGATGGTGACTACGTGACAGGTTCGATTTGCACTTTCGTCTGTTACCTCGTGGCGGTCCATTGACGGCGACTTCGACTATGAACAATTCTGGCGGACCATTGTAGATTTCTTCGAAAGGGCTCCTGGTCGAACAGCACAACGTAGGATTGACGTACTTCTCGAATGGTGGACTCGGTGTGTAATGTATACTCCTCATTCCAAGCTTCACCTGAAATTATTATTCAGAAAGGTTTTCGGACGGAACAACCGCAATGATCTCACCAGCACGGCAAAGGCCAACATGTCCGTCAACGCTCTTGCAAGGCAGAGGGCACAGCGCGATGACGCTGATTTTGATTCATCCTAAGGCATGGTGATTGATAGCTTCAGACAATTGTTTACTTTAAATTCATAATTAATTATCCCTTGGCTTGATGATCGTTGATTGAACATTCGAGTGAATCTAGTGACCATTCTGAAAATACATCTAGAGTGTTTGATAGGCTGATTCTCAGTCAAAAAATGAGACTATGGTAATGTCCAATTTTTCTAGTATTCGTGCGAATAGCACGATTCAAGCTCTAAATGTGCGAAATGAACACAATTAATGATACTTGAGATAGTCAAGTTACGATTTTTCATATAGGCTTTCTATAATATTCCTTTCCAGTTTAGAGAGCTTGTTGCAAATAAATGATCTTGCCTGATGAAAATGTAGTCGCGAACACGAGAACCTGAACCAGGGAGGTCCGAATGCCTGCGGAGAGAATTCCTCCTTATAGTAGGTAAAACGCGCGATTGTCTTAATCCACGGCGCAATATAAACCGTGTCCATTGAACAGTAAGTACGGTACTGAGGCAATGCATGACCCACTGTTGTCGAGGCCGGAGGTAAGGGACCATGTCATAAAGATGAAGCGTCCGCATAAGGCTACAAACTCCTGAGATAGTATCCAAAGCGGAATCACGTGCTGGCTAAAGTGCAATGGTAAAATATTTTTGCACAATTCCCAACTGATATATCGCGGGTAATCGTTACACATCTAATCCGGGTGGCATCAAAATTCACAGCATCCCATATAATCTTCCGCTGCTTACTCGGTAGACACATAGTTGTTCTCTGGAAAATGCTATATTTCATTCTCAGCTTCGAGATTATTAAGTTTACCTCTGACGTGGTGGTCGTGAGTCATCTGGCATGGTCCTTAACTATACGGGACATGAAATTATTCACTGTTGTTCTCTGAAGGATACCGTATTTCACTCATAGCTTCGAGACTGTGAACTTTATCTCTGGTGTTGCCGTTGCGAGTCCTCTGTCCTGGTGCTCAGCTTTGACTCCACCTTCCATTTCAATTTCAATTTGAGCAATACAAATGTCTGTTCCGGACCACAAGCCTTGCCTAAGACATGACGAACGTGAGTCCATAGCTTGATCATTTGCTTTGTTGTCTATATTTTTTTGTTGCTCGCTCGGCGAGCACATCGTTGTTCTATGGAGGATACCGTATTTCGCTCATAACTTCGAGATTCTGAACTTCATCTCTGGTGTTGCGGTTGTGAGTCCTCTGTCCTGGTGCTTAGCTTTACGGGATATGAAATTATCCATTGTTGTTCTCTGAAGGATACCGTATTTCACTCATAGCTTCGAGACTGTGAACTTTATCTCTGGTGTTGCCGTTGCGAGTCCTCTGTCCTGGTACTCAGCTTTGACTCCACCTTCCATTTTAATTTCAATTCGAGCAATACAAATGTCTGTTCCGGACCACAAGCCTTGCCTAAGACATGACGAACGTGAGTCCATAGCTTGATCATTTGTTTTGTTGTCTATATTTTTTTGTTGCTCGCTCGGCGAGCACATCGTTGTTCTATGGAGGATACCGTATTTCGCTCATAACTTCGAGATTCTGAACTTCATCTCTGGTGTTGCGGTTGTGAGTCCTCTGTCCTGGTGCTTAGCTTTGGCTCCATGTTGCCTTTCAATTTCAATTCGAGCAGCATGAATGTCTTTTCCCGATCACAGACTTGTGTAGGAAAATCAGGAATACTACGTGTCGTTAGATAGTCAAACAAGACCATGTGATGAATGATAAAATAATTATGCTGGTGCCTGTGATTGGGTGCTATATATTGTTATATATGTCGTTCTAATTTCTCCACCAGTTTACTGATGTTAGCATAAGTGCCCTAGCTTCATCAGACAAAAAATTCGGCAAGACCCACACGGGATTAACCTCGGACCTGTATTACCTGCGGGGTAGGGTAATACATGCTTTATAAACGGAGCAGACCGGACCTGAGCTTTTCAAGGCAAATTGAGTCACCAAGTCCACCAGGATCAGACAACCGGAGCTACTCACTTCGAACCCAGTTTGCTCATTGCCCGCACATTTTCCGACGGCAATTGCAGTCCGTGCAGACTAGTTTGTAATGCATGTCCGTTCAGCGGCCGATCAGGTGCGCGAAATTGGAAATCATCCTTTATCATACTAAACGAGTTGAGATACTGTGTATCGGTAGCCTCAAACAATAGACACAAGAGCTATCTGAAGCTGATTATCGTCTCCGTTATTTTGACATTCTCACTCCTCCGCTTAAGCAGACAATGTCTCTCCCTGAGAACACTACCGTGCTTATTGTCGGCGCAGGCCCCGCAGGTCTCACAGCTGCTCTTGCTCTCGCCCACCACAGCTGCTACGACTTTGTTATCGTGGATGCCGTAGTCGAAGGACAGAATGCATCGAGGGCGATCACTATACACTCTGCGACTGTTGAGGTACGATACATGTGCGTTTATAAGAAGACCCACTGATGTTCTTACGAGCTTAGGCTTTAGCCAGCATCGATGCAGCAGATGGCTTGCTGTCTCGAGCCATCAAGGGGAAGAGCATCAGAATTACATCCCGTGATTCGCAGATCTTTGAGGTCAAATACGACTCTCTAAAGAAACATTCTGCCCACCCTTACTCGCTCTGCATCCCTCAAAATGTGACGGAGCTTGTACTTGGGCAGAAGTTGCAGAGCCTTGGTGTTCAAGTGGAGCGTCCACACAGGGTAGTTGGAATGAAACAGAATGAGAACGACTCTCGCATCACCGATGTGTCCTTTGAGGACGGTCAAGTTATCAGAGCTAGATATATCATCGGTGCAGATGGCGCCCGTTCAATTGTAAGACCTCAGTGCTCGCTAATTAGCTTGGTGGAATGTCTCACGGCCATTTACAGGTTCGTACCATCGCTGGTATAGGGTTCTCTGACCCAGAAGGCACAAACACCGATAACTTATTGGCTCAAATGGTCTTTGCAGACGTCACATTCGAGCCTGAACCTGTCGATCCATTAACCCTCGAGGGCCACCTAAACTGCACAGTTTTTTCAGGCAAGTTCTTTGTGCTTGCACCGTTCGGCAACCACTTCAACGGGGAGTTGACACAAGATGGAGAGCCCACTACGAAATCCATCTTCCGTGTAGGTGGTACCGTACCTTTAAGGAATGGAGAGCCCCCTCGTGTTCCACCGAAAGAGTACATCCAGGACTTGATCAACACACACGGGCCAGCGTGTATAACTTCAGATCCATCTCTTAACCCGATACCTGTCAAAGTCGACCAGCTGGTCTGGTCGACACGTTTCAGAACCCATTCCGCCATCGCCGACCGCACCTTTACACGTTTTGGAGCTGCTATTTTTCTAGTTGGTGACGCAGCCCATATACATTCACCTGCGGGCGGCCAAGGCATGAACCTGGCCATCAGGGACGCAGTCTTTCTTGCAGAGGCTGTCACAAAGCACATTCAAGCGTCTGTAGAAAATCCCGATGTAGATGATACCAAGTTGCAGGAATTTGCGGACGTACGTCGTGCACGAGCACTGGAAATCATCGGCTTTAGCAAGACGCTTTTGAAACTCGCAAGCCTTACGTACGATTCATATGCTTGGTGGATGCCGTGTAGTGGGGCCTCCATCCGCGACCTGATACTAAGGTTCTTGGGCAGGTTTGATTACGTACAGTCGAAGGTTGCATGGGGCCTGAGTGGGCTTGGAAGACGGTAATCGCATATTATGGGATGGCTTGGTCACGGTATTTTGTATACCATAATTCACGACATTCGGGCTTGACGTCCCGCAGGACAAGTCCTCGTGAATGCACGAACTTAACTCTATCCAACTGATAAAGCGCATAAATTAGTACCGACTCACTGCACATGCGATCAGCACACCTACCATTTCGACAGCGAGCATAACTACTGTCTTCAAAGAGAGTTCGCCCCTGCATACTCTTCGGAATTGTTCAAGATTCGCACCTACCTGGTCGAGAACCAAGAAATGTGCTCCTCCTTTCACACCACTCCATATGCATGATGGTATACCTGGGTATCCGCGCAGCATGCCGTACACCAGGGCTTTGTGAGGCAGTACAATGGGCGCAGGTCTGAGCATCAACTGGGATCTCCATCTTGACTTGCGACCTCCGAGCATTAATCAATTTGATACAGTAACGGGATGCGTGTGAACTTAGCAAGTCTGTTACCTGATACATACCGCGAACGCGGAATTCCTTGACGCGACTCGGAGTGCACTCCACTAGCGAAGGATGAAGAGCAGACGATGTTTGTAGTCACGTTTGTAGAACTTGTAGTCCGTCGCCCGCCGCTAGGGTCGGGTCACTTGTGTCGAGCTTCGTATTTCCAATTTCAAAGATAGGATAGACATAAAGTATCAAATATCACAGTGGTGTACTGGCTCCTGATCATTTGGACGGAAGTGCCAGAGCACACATCGTGAATTATTCTTACAAAACGAAGCAACATATATATAGACATAATGCGATGTGGCACAATCACCGTCATGTGAGTTTCATCTTCGTGATAACATCTTGTTCTAATTGAACGCGACGACTTCCGCAGAGCGAGAAAAACACTTGAGGGGCTCCAGATAGCTAGAAGTGTGTCTATTTAGTCCAGCGCAGGCCGTGCTAGAATATGTGACATACCTAACTGTGCCTGATGAGGGATCAACCTCAGGCCTCAGGCGTGATCTCAATGCGTTCTCGATCGACGTTGGACATATCAAATACGGCCAGCCTGAGTGACGTCGCGGTGGACATCCAACGGAGGCTTCAGTGAAGTGGAGACATATACATCAAAGTAAGAGACGTCCAAGTCAGGATGTTTATATCGGAGCTTCTGTGAGTCGGGCTTACGACAGATACTAGAGAGCAAAAAGTTAGGATTCCACAAGAAACCAACTCCATGTTTGCGGTCACAAGGTGCTGCCCCAATTTTCATTTCTCCCATTCGACGTAGTTTGGCAATGTCATCAGTGAGCACTCGAGCACCAAGAAATCGATCAGCCTCATTTCGATAGAATACTACTGCAGCACTAGCTTATCGAGACTCACGATTGACCTTATCCTAAGTGCTCTGGATCGTCACATAAGCACTCACTCTGAAAGTAATTTGGTGTTTCCAGATGCAGAGTCTCAGTGCACCGTGCGGATCCCGTAGTGTCCGTCGGTGTAAAGTGGGACAATAAATTGACGAGGTTTGCAATGAAGGCAAGTTTGTGAGTTACTGGAGACGAATGACGAATGTGTTAGATACTTGCGATAGCCAATGTCTTCGCTGTTTTGGAGAACTTGTTCTGCGCGTTGCTTGACGTCTTTGGTTTTGCAGGGGGGTGTTCCAGCCGTTGAAAGAGCGCGTGTGTCACGTGTCACGGCTCGGTTCAATTTCTAACACCATCACTTTGATAGTAGATCACTCACGCGCGTCGCGCATCATGCGGCATGCAAGCCTTTCAAACAGGGACCGGTTACTTATGCACATATAGGAATCCTAGCGCGTTGGCAAGGGGAGTTCCTTGGCCTTACTAACTTTAATCACAGGATCATGATGTACTGGCAGTGCCACTGTGGTTGGTCGAATTCATTGATGCTATTACCGTGATGGCTTCGATCTTTGCTGTTCTTTCAATACCGGTGTATTTCCGAGTCTCCAATCAGGCCTTACAGTATACACTAGAAAGAAGGCATGACCGTATTTGTAAGGTCTGCCTAGTATTTAATAGCGAGACTCGGACTAGGCCTTACAAAGCTTCAGGAAAAGTTGTTCCTGAACTTTGCGATATCACAGGTTGATGATCAAAAGATGGACCATGCGCTTGGGCTCAGCGCGATTGGGTGGCTATGTTTCAAGACTAGTCTTAATCAAGGCTGAGCAGCATGGTTGTACGTTACAGTGGGTGAGTCAGCGACACCCTCCGAGCAGTGTTACCTCCATCCAATGTGTTTGCGCCGCTCAATACGCGCAATCAGTCCGTAATTCTCGTAAAATTCCGTAGCCATAAAAGCTCTGGATGATCATCAGCGAACCGATGAACAAATTGAAATACCATAGCTAACTATCTATTGTCAACAATCACTACAATTGCCATAAATATGGCCGTGGGGGTTATATGACCTTGCATAGTCACGATGTGTTTTTATGGCGACCAAGTCACTTATCGTGTGCTCGATGTACCGTCTTATACTTGTATTATCCTGTGAATGACAGATGTAGTCCAAGCCAACTAAGTGAACTACGGGTTCATCAGCGTCAAGGCGAGCGCAAAAATTGTGTCACGCAACAATCAATAAAATAATTAATATAGGTAGTTTAACTCCTACGTGATAGACACTTGGCTAAGCCGACTAAAACATCCATTATACGCTTTACACGGTGTCCTGCAACTAGTTCAGATCATCTCCGCCATGGAAGTTTTGCATCTACACTGCCTTTGCGACGCAGGTTAGAAGAGTATATACAACATATGATGACGGAGCTCCTAGATAATGTCGTTTGTGACGTCCATTTCTCACAGTCACGGGATTAGTCAATATTCATAAGCTCATGGTCTAGACTGCCGTATCGAACAACATATTACTAGACTGCCAAATCGAACAAGATATTGCGATTTTGTTCGGTCCTCTACTAAACGTTACAGAAGTCGATTGCCCTTAACGAAAAAAACAATCTACAATTTCTAAAACAACAGGTACATTGGGTAGGTGAAGGAACTGCGGTAAGTGTTAGCACACCAAATTACATGCTAGCCGATCTGGCACTTCGTTCTGAAAACAGATGTAATGTGCCACCTTGACGCCGATACTTATTTCGCACATGCCCACCGCTAATACATACTATGCGCAAAACATACAAGACCAGCCCGTTCTGAAGACAGAGCAGACACTAAGACTTAGACCCAAGACTGCCGTATTGGCGCAAGTTCTGAACAGTTCCGGAAAAATCTTTCGCCAGGAAGCCTGGCAGCAATCGACATGAAGGTGCGCGACTCCGGGATTGCCTTCGCAGAGCAGGTTTATTTATTTGGATCAGTCTGGGTAAGCGTAAATAATGGCAACCATAATGGCTACTCCGGTTCAATGGCACTAGGATGATGGAATTTTTGGGAGATGGTCAGGTATGCCTGGTGTCTTATTTCGCAACTGATTGATCTTTATCCCCCATACGCTCGAGTGTACTTTAATATACTAATACTTGTCCGAGTTCCGCCACTCACCTAGTGCGCCTCTCACGTTTGCGAATTTCAACTAATACTCTTCAGTTGGTGGCTGTGAATGCCTTCCTCCACGAGGGCCATTTTACTTGGGCAGCTTTTACGACTGATGCCGCATGTAGACAACAATAGATGCTGCGGATGGGGTTGCGAGGAGATGGTGGGGTATATTTAGTATTTCATTCAGTGTCTGATTGGTCTGGCTTCAGATGTCGTGGCATCTTGAATGAGTTGCAACACACATGCGATAGAACATTTGTCGTCGCAATCATGGATACAATTGATTGCATAGAGAGCAACCCTATGACTTAACCGGATTGGAGGGAAGAATAATTTTAGCAGTAGGCGGCATGCTGAGCAGTATCGATACTACTATTATCAATCAAAATCATTTATGCCTCAAATGATATTCCATCTCTGTAGCAGTGCGTGCGACGTTATGATTACATCAAAGACAACTATTGTAAATGGTATATACGACGACGAAACCGGATCGAGCTACTCAGAATCGAAAGCGGCATCCTCTAGCGCCTTTCTCTGTTCCGCTAGTGCTGTAACGGACATCCGGGAGACAACCTCTGGCGTCAGGTCCTCACGATGATTTTTACCGAAAATCTTTCTAAACAGTAGTGTTAAATATCTAAGAAAATTGCCGACAAAACAATCAATACCTGGTCCACCATTCCAGAAGTCGGTCCACCCTCTGTTGTGTGACAGGGCCAGGGACGTTCTCGAAAAAGTCCACGACGTTGCTCCAGAAGACTTCGTAGTCAAAGTCGCCGTCAACGGTGCGCCAAGATGAGATGTTGGAGAGCGCGAAACGAACCTGTTAGATACACAATGGGAAGATGTAGACAGTGCGTGGTGACGTTTACTCACTTGGCAGACGACATAGGCCAGGGAACGAGAAGTGACTTTCCTCATATTGATGATGGAGGCCACGCAAGTTTTCACCTTGACCTGATTTAATTGTCGCCGGGCGCGCCTGTTATTTTCAAGGATGTCAGCTCCGTCGCCGTCCCTATCAGCTTCTTTGGCGGACGATGGAGATGTAAACACAGCCTTGAAAGCCTAACACGACAGCGATGAACATAATCATGGATAAGACCGGAGACAACTAACCTGAACAAGAATCTTGGATTTGAAGAGGCCATGTTCCAGATTGTCGAGTTTGACTGTGTAGTTCTCATACAGGAACAATGGCCAGGAATTTTCCGAAACGATATAATCCGACATTCTGTCGCGGATACCAGCCCTCACACTAGGTAACCATTAATGTCATATAATAGTTGACGAAGGCCGACGCTCACCAGTTATCACCCCAGTCCCATTCAGAAGGGCATAGTAACATGCCGCAAACGTCGTGGACGAAGCCGTGTGCATGCTTGTCATCAGACTTAAGTAGAGAGGGTGGGTGAAAGTCTTGATTGATCCAGGCAGCGATGAGGTCCTTGAGAGTGGAGGTATCATCACCCCGCGCGGCATCTGCTCCTCTTTTGAGCTATGACACTATCAGTATACAGAGCAAATTTTTTTTTTTTGAGAGCTTGTACCTGTTTCAGCATATCTTGAGAATCATCCACGTCAAGTTGCGCAAGCCTTTCATGCAGCCACGGCAGGACCTGCAAGAGTATGATATAACCACACTGCAAACGATCTTGTCTGGTTGATACCATTAATCTTGGTATGGAACAAAAAAGGTAATAACATACTCTGGGGTGGCGTCCTCCGAGCCCTCCTCGTACCTGCGATCATTTTCGGCAATTAAATCTTCCAGGTTGGTGTAAAGGACGCCCATGCGGCGAATAGCCCTGCCTTGAGAGACGTAGAAGGTCGTCTTTCTACGAGGATCGATGAGCAAAGGATATGGCCTAGAGCGCAAGATGACGAACCTCTGCTTGCCTCTTCTTTCTTGCCTCATGGTTTCCAGTTCGTCTTCCAAAGCAGCGATGCAACGCTTAGCCCTCGCCTCCGTAGAGGTAGGGACTGCCCCAGAGAGGTCTGGAAGCGCGAGGGTGTGCGACCCGTTGTAATGGTCAGCCTCTGGCGCAGACATGGCATAAATGAGGGTGTTGAGGTGAGGTGGAGTGCAATAAAAAATATCAAGAGCGACGGGTAACAAAATAGAAAAAATGGGGAGACAGATGAAGAGAGGATGCAGGTAAAGAAAACCCACCTGCACCGTTAAATACTCCGTCGCTAAATATTAAGACGTATAGGGCAATTCCTAATGAGGAAGATGCTCTCTCGCCCTCAAAAAGGTTCACTCTATTCGCTTCCCCACCTAGTGCCGCAGCGGGATGTAGAGCATACTACAATGCGATAAACAAGTCTCATGGACAGTGAATGTGCTTACCGCCGCCTTCGTCGACATGAATACGCTTCTTTCATCTTGCCCCAAGTGCGGTGCTTGGCGTCTCGCTGCCTATCATTTTCACGGTGTAAGCTGATGCGTGATGGCTGTGAGAGGTGATTCATCATGATAGTCTTCGAAGCAAGATCCCGCAATCTAAGATGTTGAGAGGAAGTCGTAAATGTCGGGTTGGAGCAGTATGAGCTGCATACCTTGAGCGTTCATTCTTCTTATCCTCCTGGTATTCCTTCCCCTTATCACGCTCGCTGAATCATGGTCTGAGGTCCTTAGTGCTCGGAGCCAGTGGTACACCCTTCTCAGTCTCCCAGCCGTGTGGCCATTTCGTCGGGCGTATGGCAGTAATTGTTACTTGCTAGCACCATGTCAGTATATGCGCACAAAACGCCGAGATATAAGTATGACTACCTTTTTTAAGTCCCCAGATAAACGTCCTTTACCCCCAGGTGTGCACAGTAGATTCTGGTTGATATCTCGAACAGAGCAGCATGTACATTTGCAGTATCCGAGAAAGCAAGCCTATCGATCTTTACTGCAGGATTCGCAGAAAACAGATAAGGGTCGTGTGGATGAAGACAGACCGATTTGCGACATGTTGACCGGGACACACCCTGGCATTTACAATCGAGTCATGAGAACGGGTCGAGAGATGAACGATGCCACTCACCGGCAGCCAAAGCCAAAAGAAAAAACCGCGCACACGATCTGCATCATCAATCCAATGCTGATAACTGAACTCGTGCGATTCTCGGAAGACCTCAGGATCGTTTGCGATGGCCCTGAAAGACGAGCGTCAGAGACAAAGTCGAGACAACAAAAGTGATTTACTAGTGACCAAAGATTGCCAACAGCAGTCACACATGGAGGAATGAGGTAGCCTTCCCAAATCATGTCCTTGGTCGCGCGATGCGCAAAGCCTGTATTGCAAGGTCGTCCTTCAATGTCGCGTCACCACAACTCAAGTGAGATGTACCTGCAAGACTGACGGGTCTCCACCTCGAACTCTCGAGTATGAACGCAGTAACTTGCGGCAGCATTTCATGATCATCAAATATCAGGAGCTATCTCAGTTAGTAGTTGAACAAAGAGAATGCATGACCTACGCCGAATACTCTCTGCGATATCATCAAGTTCCTCTTGTACGCGAGTCTGCGCGTCCGTATGAATTGTAGCAGCCATCATCATGTTTGTGATTGAAGACGAAGTCTACATCAGTTGTCGAGTTAAGACGTGATGCAATGTAAGAGCTCGCCACATTAGAACCAGCCGCAAATCTCCCTCCTGCAATGTATCCTAGTTCTTTGTCTTCGAGCTGGTACTGTTTCAAGCTTCACAGTGGTGAGCGAGGACACTGTCAGAACAACAAAAACACGAAAGGCGTACCCTGACAAGTCATGAAGCTCTCAGGAATTGAATGGCTCGATAATACGACCTGCCCATCAATGGCACTCTGCGAGCAGACTGAACGAGGGTGGGGACGCGCCTGCCTAAATGTGAGAGTGATGTTTGTTAGTAAATGATAGCGAAGAAATGATGACCCCACCACAAAACAATATCCTCCTGGTTCCGTCGTGGGGAAGTTGTGCTCTGGAGGTAGCCTAAACACCGTCCCACTTCTACACAATCCAGAACTGACTAGCACCACTTTTTATCCATAGCTGCGCAAACTGATAACGGTCTCAACGACCGCAGAAAGTGTGGGGCTCGTGCGTTTCTTCATGGACGATGGACGCTATTCCTACAGGGTTTTAGATATTACACATCTGCGGGAGCTGGAGCAGGGATACTAGTAGGACTCACCAAACTTGATAACAATCATGTTAGGAAGTCCGCATTTTACTGGCCGTGACATTTTGTAGAGGTCGGGGTGGGCGACTTTCTATGGCGCTGACTCAACCAAAGAGTCGCAACGAAATCATGAGTATCCTGGCTGCCAGCGAAATTCTGACTGTCACTGCCCTGGTAAAGTGGGTCGTGTTCGAATCCTGGATCCTCATCCAACCAACCACCATTATCAGACGCCAAATCCGAATCTTCTTGAGTTAGCGTGCTGTCGGTGTCGCGCTTCCTTTTTCGAGTATGGCCGTCGATGTCAACCTCAAAATGTGAACTCGTCAATTCTCGAGCGAGTGGGTTGATATGCTTCAGAATAGTGGCATTCCTAGTAGCTAGTATATGTTAAAAACACGTCAAAAACACTGCATGTTTTTAACTACCTAGTTTTTCACGCAGCCCTAATACTAATCAGATGTGTGTCGAAGGAGCAGGTGACATGTGTATCCGCGTGACTCGGATGCGAAAAGTGTTACTTTTCGCATCAATGAGTCACGTGGACGGTCTAGAACGCGTTGACTGGTCCGAGCGTTTAGAATTGATTTGAAGTCGGGGCGTAGAAGATATAGGATCCTTACAAATGAATTAATTACCGACTCTATCATGATCTAGATACTCACACTAGCAGGTGTGCCAAACATTTGAGGCGAAGTTAACTTGAAGGGCGCGTCACTTACTAGTAGTACTGAGCAGGTAAAACAATATAAAATTATGGACGCGGTTCAACCTGCAAGTATAGTAACTGTGGGCTAAACATTCGGGCCCCATACGACATGCAAAGAATCGTATTGTAGCTTCCGTTGAACGAGATCAGAGTACGAGAGCAAGAAATTTTCTTCAGCGACGACACCTGGCTTCCTCAACGATCTACTCAAAGCAACGCTAGCCGCCCTTCACACACTTGTTGCGACTGTTGCCTTCACGTGAGCTCGCACCATTGTCAGCAAGGCTGTCTTGAGAAGAGATAGTGGCTGACGCTTGCGAATCCGAGGAGCTGTGCTCTGACTCAGTGCACGCGTAGGACTCGTCGTCGTGCGAGCGTTTGACGCCTCTGATGCATTCCTCGTGCCAGAGGTCATAGCGCTGGTGTGCAGTGAGGTCAGCTGCCGTCATCAATATCTTTGCACCAACGCGCCACACGACGGGGAACGTGACTGGAGTGACCTCCAAATCCGAGCAATCAGCTTCACTGTCCAACCGCCGTGAAAATGAGACCAAGCTATCTCTGATCTTGCGCACGCCTCTCTCAAGCATGACAGTAACGGCGTCCATGTCCAAGGTGGGGCCCAAAGTCTGTATAAGTTGTCAAATCAATTCAAAACACGTCCATCGATGTGACCCACCCCATGAGCCATGAACAGAGGATTAGTGTCACGAACGTCAATCCGATCCTGATTATCGCCTTTCACCCACACAAAATATTCAACTGATTGGACGTGACACCAGTCATGCTCAGCAATCCTGATAGGCGTGTTGAAAGATCGTGGCGCCGAGCGTTTGTGGATGAAATGGTCCAGAGAGAGCGGTTGGGGGTCGTCATCTCCGTTGCGTAACTCTTTGGATGCGATTGAGTCGATTTGAGGAGAGGTAAAACTTATCCCTTCGCGTATGAGTACTATGATTGCTAACACTGCCTCCGGATGTGCCTCGATTTCAGACTCAACCTTGTCGAATACATGAGCCCTATTCTGTGACAAAGCACATTCGCCGACACCGGGAATCACCACCACCGATGTTGTATCCTCCAACGCCATGATGGTGATGGTCATATCAGGGTGAACTACCCCACCCCTGATCTTCAACGGGTAGTTCATGCAGATGGTGGGGTGAACTAACTCGCGATCGTAAGGAAGACATGCGATGGCTAATGTGAGGCAGTCTTTGATATAATTGAAGGAGGCTTCGTGTAGAATGCTAGGCATGTCGACGACCAAGAGATGTTTGTCGTAGTCGTAAGCAAGCCTGTACCAGTTAAGCAATACTCAAAATAGACGGATCCATTTACTTTACCTCGGCTTCGTCGAAATTTGGCCCGCTTCTCCTACCGCGTGTTGTATTGACTTGAATTCTTCCGGTCTCACGCCATGAAATACCTGTTAGATTTGGTAAGCATACCAGCACGTTGAATTCAGTGACTCAGAACTTCAAGTTACCCTGTGGCTTTTATCTGGCGTCAGTTCAACTACATACTTCAACACCTCCCTCACATCTTCAACCCAATCAGAATGCCATGCCATAAATATTTCATTTCTCGTAGGACTTACTTGAGGTAAGAACTTCAGGACGCAGAGACTTCTTGGGAACATCGCCACACAACGCATCTGTGACGGTAGGGACACTCTCAGCTGGCTTGTTCTGCCTTACCTCTTCCGCAGGCATGGGTATTTTGGCGGATCCTTTTTTATTTTCGCTTGGTGAAGGCAGTCTTGGGCATTGTAATTGCTTGTGCTTGTGATCTGATTCTGTGAGCGCTGGTGTTGTTTGTGGAGTTGTAGACATGGATCTAGCCTCATAGCGCCTGTATGTTTTTGGCGCAAAAGAGGTGTACAAGGAATGCTGGTCCACTTGAGTTACTACTGTAGACACTGGCATGGCTGTTGGATGTTGAGCTGTGTCTTTATGTGAAACGTAAGACCAAAATGTGGAAGCTCCGAGATAACAGCTGGTAGATTACAAATGATAATTATCAAATCAGAATCGGGCACCGGAGACAACAAATGTCACATCATCATAGCAAGTATTAGTAGAGTGTGGCTTGGGAGTCCTGCACCAGTCTCCAATCATTAATATTAATATTTCTTGGATCATACAAAACTAAGTGACTGCACAGCTAGAGTGACGTACTAAATCTACTTAGTCAGTAGAGGCCTTATGAATAGGCTGAATCACCACTACCCCTGTCTTATATTGTCACTTCCAGTAGGAATGAATTTCAGGTGTTCACACCCGGCTATCTGTCACTCTGCGTGCTTCCTTATTTAACTATGGGAAGGTATAAGACAGGAACTGCTAGATTCATACTGATACAGGAGTTCGGGAGTCCCCTTCTTCAGTCTTCGAAGGCGCAGAAGCTCAGAAGCACAAGTGGAATTCTGCATACGCGAGTATATAACTTCAAGCTCGGCACATAGTCAAGAAAAATCCGAAGAAGGGTCTTTCGTAGATATAATCCACGCGAACTTGTTGTGATCGAAGAGGGAAATGTCAGATATGAATACGACAAAGAAATTGATAAACTAGAGTCAGAATGCAAGGCAAGCTTGCTTCGCGAGTACACGGTATTTCCCTTGTCAGGTGGTTTCTTACAAACCAAGGAGCTACAGAGGCGTAGACCACTATCTTGTGATACTGGTGGTCAAACATCCTAGAGCTGTGTCAGCAAGGGAGCCCTTGGGTACAGCGGAGTCCCGGACCGTATATGAACGCCACGAATACGCCTATGACAACGTTCTTCCAGTCTACGTGGAGGCTGGTTGCAATCACCATTTCCATCGGACTGTGATCGGTGATGCAGGAGGGCCATGTCCTCAAGTGATATGCCTTGGTGTACTGCAACCCTGAGGCTCAAGGTGAGTGAGGCAGAGTATCGACGCCTGCCGCTGGGAAACTGAAGATGGCACGGACTTAGCGGTGCCCATGTAAGGTGATGTGTACTCACTGCTCACTCATGAGTCATTGTTTGAACGGCACGCCCTAATAACGAGCAAGCTGTCAAGAACGGCAACAGCAAGAAGAACCTCGCTTCGGACATGAGGCCTGGGGGTGTGAGTGGGGAGTTTGCAGCCTGAGGTGGGGACTCGCTTTCTTCCGAACGAGTCGTCGGCCATAAACTCACGTGCCACCGGGCGCGCCTGCTCAGTGCACACCGGAAATAGCTTGAAGCCCTCAGAACTTAGAGAGGACTGCGAGCAAGATAAGCTGGCGTCAGGGAAATCACGTGCACGCCCATTGATGTCCGCTGCATAGTTTGGGAGGGAATTGGAGGGAGCAGGCGTTGGCTCTGCAAAAATGCATGATTATGCGGTGATTGAAAAATTAGTATTAGTTGAATGTGGGAAGATTTGATCAAGTCCCCCTGGGATCATATCGTAAGGATAGTACCTGACCAGAGTCACTAACTTGAAGTCAGTCGCAGAAACAAACCAATTGAACGACCGGGACTCCATTGCGTGTGAGCTACGTCGGTCACCGTGCGCTCTCAATCCCTTCATGTTCGGGTCTATCTTGCCATGACTCTCAGACTGTAGCTGTCCGCAGCCTTTAACTCAAATGCCTTCGACTACTAGTACTACCGATGGACTTCAACTGGCAGTCTGTACCCGGGCCAGACGCGGCGTGCAGATCGGGAATAGCTTCTACTTCCGTAGGCATGAGTGTACTAGTATCAACCTGTGAGTCAACTCGGAAGCCATGGCGCTGTTATTAATTTGTACAGCTCTAGTCTTGAATCCTGCAAGAATCGATACCTACAGCAGGGAGCTTGTAGCACTCATGTCGTTCCAGGCTCCAGCCGAGAGCCTATTCGCTACGTAGGTAAGCGTCCTTAAGCCTAGAGGCCCTGTGAAACTCTAGAATTGTCCCCCATTAAATCGACCATGCTGCTCTAATATTCTGATAATATGTAATAGGAACCTTGAGATGAGTTTAAATGCCTTCCCACTTCCACCGTGACCAACCCTCAAACTCATTTTTCCCTCTGCCAAGTGCCTGGGCCGTCCTGTAGCCATTTGAACAACGCCGCTCGTACTATCACTAGTAGTCATGCCTCCAGGTAATTTTTTTTCACAATTTGATGGGCAGTCCAAGCGGTGACAACTTCAACTTCAACAGTACGCACACCAGGTGACCCCTTCGTTCACTGGAAGATAGACGTCGAACGCGCAGAAGCGGCTAAGGCTTCTCGCCAACAGAAGCAAAAATTTGTCACCAGTGCCATGACTACTATGGCTTCTACTAATAGTGGCGCCCCAGAGAGTGGGGGCCAAACCTTGGAAGGCCTTATCAACACGTTCCACCACTACGTCCCACCCATGCCAGATCCAGTCTCGCTTCCTCAGCCATCCATGCAACCGTCTTGCTTCCAGGTGTCTTGGCAAGCACCTCTCACCCTGCCGCCCTTCCAACCACCACCTGCTCTGCAATCGTTGCCGCTATCACCGCCCTCGTTCCCATCGCTCATACTGCCACCACCACCCCCATCGCTCTCATCGCCCCCATCGCCCATACTGCTACCATCGCCATCGCTCCCATCGCCCATACTGCCCCCATCGCCCATACTGCCCCCATCGCCCCCACCGTCCCCATATCCGAGTCTGACCCTGTGGGAAGATTCAGAGCCAAACCAAACACCCCCAGGATTAGTCGCCATCTGGCAGTCGTCCGCGTGGGCACCAGCTTGTGGTAGCAGTGACTTGGGCTTTGTATTAGAGCTGACAGAAAAGCTGAGTCTTATATGGGACAAACAGAATCCGACCTATTGGGAGCGATTCACTCAAGATGTGGTAGAGTGAATCATGTCATCTTGTTGTCGCTGTTTGCTGCTGGTAGTACTACCTAGTATGATTGGACTGGAATGAAATTCAGTGATCAAGTCAGTGTTCGGAGTCTTCTCGGAGCTTTAATTGCGCACAGGTCGATTCGCAGTGTAGCCTTAAAGGGCAATGCCAAATATATCGGGGGGCGGGTAAGCCGAGATGGCTCCCGCAATTTAAAGAGTACGAAAAAATCGGACAACTTGTAGTTCAATAAGTTATGCATGAGCGGAAGGTCAATAAGAAGTAGCGCTTCAGCTTCCGGAAGCCTATTACGGGTGACTCAGAGTGTTGGAGTCAGATGAAGCGCCTGGCTAATGGTAAATGCCGAAACGCAGAATATTTGTCAGCAACAGCATCGACGAGGGTAAAGTCGAACTTTTGAGTCTACAGACCAGTTATATTCTATTAGCAATCACGTTATGAGACGAGTGATTTGAATGAGGAGTCTATAACACAAGTAGGAATCTCAGTGTTTGATAAACAACTCATTGTATATGCTTTAGCTACCTATAACACAAGTAGGACTAAGATACATTAGATACATTGTAATGGTAAAGAAACGGTTATAACAACTCACATCTCAGTGTTTGATAAATGACTGAGATGTTTGGGTGCTACTGATGGCACTTTTAAGCTAAGTGCTTGAAATAAAAGAAAGACATAAAATAAATCTTTTCATGAGCTGACATCAAAGCATCTAGCTCCCCCTGACCTTTCTGCTTGTGCTCATGTCCTCTGCTCTGACCCTGATGCTCTTTCCTCTAATACCTCTTGCGCACATGATCTCTCACACAGGTTGTTCATAATGCAGATATGCCGATGAAACTGCAGGCAGGGATGCAAGGCGAGGTGAGGCCAACACCACACCTGCAACATTTGATGTTGCTGAGACATCATTTGTTTAATAGTAGATCACTGTGAAATGCAGATATATATGTGATCGTACATGATTGTTCTGCACTTGGGGTAGCCTTGATCAATATCATTTACAATCTCCTTGTGGACCTCTCACTCACTCTCTGTTCCTAGATCAGACCCTTCAGTCTTCTTTGTCTTGGTTGTCTTGGAGTTCAACACTCCCCCTCAAGTGCAAGCCAGACCCATTAGGAGCCTGAGCTTTTGCAAGCAAGGACATGCTAATGCCTTTGTAAAGGCGTCAGCTATGTTGTCATCAGTTCAACAATAGTATAGTTTGAATGTGCCATTTTTGACATGGGATCGGACAAAATCATACCTGAGGTTGATGTGTTTGGTGCGTGATTGAAACTTTCTGTTTGAAGTGAGGGCAATGGCTGCCTGATTATTATAGAATAATAGAGTGAAGCTAAACAGAGTGTTATGAACTGGGATGGGTTCTAACAATCAAGACTCAGAAGAGAGCCTTCGTGATTGAGTCTGGTCTAACGATGCAACAACAATGAAGTCTACTTGCGAAGTTAATAGCTAACAACAAGATAAGACCTTGGAGTTAGGTTCAAAGGTTTAGACTGACAAAGAGGAGTGCTCTAAGTCAGAGATCGGTTCGGATGACTAAGCTTGGAGGGCTTAGACGAAGGAAATCAAGTATCAGGTGAAACCCAGTAAGATTAAAGTAAAGAACTACATAGTACAAATGCGCGTATTTATAAGGAATCCTAGGAGAGGTTTAGGGCAAGTATGAAAGTAAAAGTCAACCGCCTAATTAAGTATGTGTGCGCAGGAAAAGGTAAACAACCCAAGAAAGGAAACAAGAAGTAGCTATCAGTCATCTAGCGACGGCGGTAACAAGCGGTCATGATGTAATACAATGGGTAAGGATAAGAAAATGAATAGGAGGTAAGCATACTGTAACATTACCCCGTTTTGATCGTGAAGTCACCAACTTCATCAATCAGTATTATCGTAAAGGGTATGGTCACAGTCGTAGTCCTTGTGAAGAAGAGCATCTTGGTCAGCTTCCCAACGAGCAAGAGCGATATAGAATTCTGGGTCCTTCCAGTCGATAGGAAGAACAGCTTCACCTTTAAGCTGTTTACAGAAGACGGAGAAGTGGCCTGGTGCATAGGCACAACAGACACGACAATGATACTTTGGGCAGTGCTTGTAACAGTGCCTGGGGGTACAACAGTGGTGACAGACGAAGTTGTTGTTGGGGTCAGTGGTTACGATGGTGATGCGAGATGCTGTGGAGGGCGTTGGGGACGCAGAGCGTTCACAATTGCAGTTGGTAAGGTCAGGAGGGGAAGGAGCAGAGGCACGTGCGACTCGTGTTCTACAGGTGTTTCCAGAAGAGCGTCTATGATGCATTCTTCGGAGGAGGTGTGCTGGTTCGTTAAGTGGAGGAGCTGTTTCCTGCAACACTTGCAGTGCAGCCATCGTTGAAAGAGACATAGTGTGTAAGCCAGGAGTAATATCCTCAGATGAAGCAGAAGTAACACTTTCAACTGGCAGAGGTACAGGAAGGGGTGTATCAGGGGAGTGGGGACGCAAGACTGGATTCTTGATAATTCGTTCGCATACTTTGTGGACAACTTCATGAATAAGAGTCTTAGCGTCATCAGGCATAAGACGTATAGTGAGGTTCCTAATATGCCTCTGTAAATGAAGGAGGATGCTGGTGTGGCGGGGGTTAGGGAGGATTCTGGCGGTTCGTTCAACGAGCTCAGCGGCTCGGACAATGTTGATGAGGAGCCCGACGGCTGTGGCGTTCGTCGATATCTTTAGAATACTGGATGTCAAGGCACACTGCCTCGATAAGAGTTTGGTTCTCTACTTCTTCTAAGATGGCAAAGTAGTTGGAGGAGGCAGTGGATACGGGTGAAGCGCTCTGTGTAGCGTGTACTTCTTGGTTAATAAGGTCGGTGGAGTCTAGGGTTTTGGTGACGGTGTCAAGGTAGGAGTCAAGCGAGATGAAGGCGGATGCAAGGTCAGAGGTGATGTCAAGGGAAGAGCTCATAATGAAGTTATTGGCGAGGGCAAGGAACTTGAGAGTGATGAATTTAATAAGGCGAAGGTAGTCAGGAAGTTGCCAAACGATGTCACCAGAGTACATTGGAGGGGGCTAGGTGAGTTTATGCTTCTTCTTATACGCTTTCGTTATCTTGGAGGCATTACCAAGATTCTCTTCAGGGATCCATTCGTTACTGGCCGATGAGTAGCCGACCCAAGATACGAGATAGCATCTTCGTTTACCCATTCCTTTATGGGCAAGGATGGCTTCGACTTTGTATTCTTCTTCCTCATTGATGATGTCAGGTGGTGGTTCTTGGAAATTCGGACCGTGCATGTCAGTTTCGCGATAGGATGATAGCTCCAAAGCATGGAAGGTCAGGTGAATCCGCCATTGTTCTGGAAGTTGGAGTGTGAACGTGATTTGGCTGAGTACGGCTCTGATTGGGAAGGGTCCGTATCTTTTCGGTCCGAGCTTCTTCTTTGGTATTGGTACGATCAGGTTCTTGGCAGACAGCCAAACCTTATCGCCAACTTTCCAGGGTGTATACTTTACTCCATGAGATTGTTCAGCCATTTGCTGCATAGTGATGTTGTGACAGGCGATAGCTTCTTCTTGGGCTTTCTGCAGAAGCCTTACGTGTTCTTCTGCAGCTGGAACCGATGACGATGCTAGGGTATGGGGTAACGATCTTGGGTTATATCCCATCATCAGATAGAATGGTGAAGCGTTGCGGGAATCATGCTTCCTATGATTGTGGACGAATTCTGCGAGGGGAAGGTGTTCGACCCATGTTTCAGGGTTGGTTCGGCAATAGATCCGCAGATACGTTTCCAATTCTTGATTAAGACGTTCGATTTGTCCATCAGTCTGCGGGTGATAGGCGGTAGAGGGTGCAATGGTGTAATCAAGAAGCTTAGCGAGAGCTTTCGAGAATTTGGAGACGAACTGGGGACCTCGATCAGAGATGATCTTGTCGTAAAGTCCAAATCTGCGGTAGACATGTTTGAAGAAAAGTTTCTTTTCACCTTCCAAAGTAATGGTTTTCAGGCAAGGAGTAATAATTACCCCCTTTGTAAGGCCGTGGTCGAACACGACCATAATAGAGTCAAATCCACCGGAGGGAGGGAGGTCAGTGATTAGGTCAACCGACAAGGAGGTAAAGGGTATGGTCGCGTCAGAAGAAATAGGTACAAGGGGAGGGGTCACTGGGTGGGTATCGGCTTTCATCTGCTGACAAAGGGAGCATCCTTCAACATATTTATGAACATAAGCGCCAAGTCCAGGCCACCAAAAATCCCGTTTAACAAGTTCTTCAGTCTTAAAACGACCGGGATGACCCGCCATGGGATGGTCATGCAGGCGGTGGAGTAGATCATGGTGGGTGGCAGGGGAGACCTCCTCAGAAGGAGCACGAGAGTCGGTGGGAGAAGGTGCACACGATGGTTCTGGGGGTGCGATGGATGGTTTAGAGTCTTCCTCTTTGATGAGAGGGACAGGGGATGGTGTGTATGGTCGGGATAGACCTACTCCAAAAGCAACAGTATTCCTTCTTTTTCTGTGACTCTTGCGAGGGGCTCCGGATGAGTGAATGGTGAGTTGAGAGGAGGGGAGCGGGACTGGAGTGCTTTCATCTGAAGCCTTGGATGGGGAGCTAGGGATGTCTGGTGATAGGGAACACATGGGTTGCATAGGGGCTGGTCCAAAGGGATCACAAGATCTGTGTCTTGACTTGGTGATTTCACGAATCATTGAAGGAGTGAGTGCTTGCTCGAACCCTCGTTCAAGGAGTCGGTCAGCGAGGACAAGCTTGATCTTGGTCATATGGTAAATAATGGAGTGCTTGGTGGCCTCCTCTTCGGGGGCGTTAATAGTATGGGCATAGCTAGAAGAAAGGTCCACACTGCAGTAGGCAGTGATGAGGGACAGGGCAACAGGGTCTTTGGAAAAGAAATGGTCTAATGGGAGAGTGCATGGGAGGGAGAGCAAGGTCGATTCTACAAGGGCGCATTTGTGATGAAGTTCAAGTTGAGAGCAATGACTCTCAAGAGAGGACTGGGAGGATTGCAAGGAAGGCATGTTTCGAGTTCTAGTTAGTGAGGAGTCAAGAGATCTTTAGGCGTTTCTTATAGGTTTTCAGGATTTCTTGGGTGTTGTTCATTTCTTTTTCGGGTATCCATGAGTTATCAGAAGAGGGGTAGCCCTTCCATGACATGAGGAAGCAGTGTTTTCCTTTTATGTTTCCCTTATGGGCGAGAATGGCTTCAATTCCATATTCTTCTTGACCATTGATGATGTCAGGAGGGGGTTCAGTGTTGTTCGGACCATGGACTTCTGTTTCCTGATAGGATGATAGCTTGGAGGTGTGGAAGATGGGGTGTGATTTCCAAGAGGGGGGAAGTCAGATCTTGAATGTGATGGGGGAAAGGACGGCTTCGACTGTGAAGGGGCCATATCGCTTAGGAGCGAGCTTCTTCGAAGGGAGAGCAGAGATGAGGTTCTTTGCTGAAAGCCAGACTTTCTCACTGACTTTCCATGGTTCAAACTTCTTTCTGAAGGATCGAGCAGTCATGCGTTGCATTGCAAGGTTGTGACATGCGATGGCTTCTTCTCTGGTCTTCTGGAGGTATTTGATTCAATCTTCTGTGGTGGGGATGGTGGAGTTTGGGAGAATATGAGGGATGCCTCGGGGTTCATATCCCATCATGAGGAAGAATGGGGAGGCATTACGGGAGTTGTGCTTTTGGTGGTTATGGACAAATTCTGCCATGGGAAGGTGCTTGACCCAATCAAGAGGTGTGGAGCGGCAGTAAATGCGGAGATAGGTTTCTAATTCTTGATTCAGACATTCAGTCTGTCCATTGGTCTGAGGGTGATAGGCTGTAGAGAGGGCAACTTCATAGTCGAGGAGTCTTCCAAGTTCTTTGGCGAATTTAGAGGCAAACTGGGGACCTCCGTCAGAGATGATTTTGTCATAGAGACCAAATCTCAAGAAAACTTTCTTGAAAAATAATTGGGCAATGCCTTCAGATGTAATGGTTTTCTTGCAGGGTGAGAGAATTACCCCCTTCATAAGCCCATGGTCTACCACGACCATGACTGAGTCAAAACCTCCAAATTCAGGTAAATCGGTGATCAGGTCTACGGAGATTTGCGAGAAGGGGCGTGTTGCAGATGAGGGGATAGGGGTTAATGGAGGGGTGGAAGGGTAAGTGTCGGATTTTATTTGCTGACAAAGGGTGCAACCCTCAATGTATTTTCTGATGACTGTGCCCATTCCGGGCCACCAGTAGTCATGCTTAACTAGTTCTTCTGTTTTGAATCTTCCAGGATGTCCGGTGGTGGGGTGATCATGGTGAAGAGTGAGGATGCGGTGGCGGAGATGAGCTGGGACATAAGCTTGGTTTTTATAAAATAAAGTTCCGTCATCAAGGTGCCAATTGGAAAGGGCAGATTTCATAGGGGGTGTGCTTAGCCCATCAATGTTACAGTACGCTTAGTCCCTATTCATTTTCTCTTGTTCTTCCACCATTGTATTACATCACGATCGCTTACTACCGCCATTGTTAGATGACTGATGTTTCTTTTCTTGGATTGCTTACCTTTCTTTGCGCATACATACTTAATCAGGCGGTCATCCTTTGTCTTCGTACTGGCCCTAAACCTCTCCTAGGATTCCTTATAAATACGCGCCTTGTACTATGTAGTTCTTTACTTTAATCTTACTGGGTTTTTACCTGACACTTGATTTCCTTCGTCTAAGCCCTCCAAGCTTAGTCGTCCGAACCGACCTCTGACTTAGAGCACTCCTCTTTGTCAGTCTGAACCTTTGAACCTAACTTCAAGGTTGTACCTTGTCGTTAGCTATTAGCTTTGCAAGCAAACTTCATTGTTGTTGCGACGCTAGACCAGACTCAACCCTGAAGGCTCTCTTCTGAGTCTAGGTTGTTAGAACCCATCCCAGTTCATAACAATCAAGGGCTTGCTGTGCAGCAATGATTACAGGGTTGGAGAGAGGGTTAGTGGATTTCAGAGCATTGGCGAGATTGGTATCAACAATTCAGGCAAAGAGTGTATCGGGAAGAAGGGTGACATCTGCGTTATCAGCAGGATCAGAGGAGTGGTCAGGGTGGCGTGAAAGAGCATCAGGAGCGGCAAGCTTGATTCCTGGGACATGATGGAGTTCTAGGTCGAATTCATTCAGAGTTGATTGCCATCTAGCTTGGCGGCGAGTGAGGTTCTGTGCAGATCAGAAATATAGGAGGTTCTTGTGATCAGTGAACACGATGACAGGGTGAGGATTCCCTTCAAGGTAGTGCCTCCATGCTTTCAAGGCACAGATGATGGCAAGGAGTTCTCGATCGTAGATCTGGTAGTTTCATTTGGCAGGGTTGAAGGATTGCGAAAGGTATCTGCAGGGATGATATGCACCATTCTCATCAGTCTGAAGCAGGACTGCACCGGTCGCAACAAGCGATGCATCGGTGGCCAAGGCAAATTGTCGGGAGGGATCAGGGTTTTGGAGGACGGGTTCTGAGAGGAAGCATTGCTTCAACTTCTCAAAGGAATCAGTGCATGCTTGCATCCATGCAAAGACAGAGTCTTTCTTCATAAGATCAATCAGGGGTCGTGCAAGGTCGGAGTGGTGGGAAATAAAATGGTGGTAGAAGTTGCAGAATCCGAGGAAAGATCGGACTTCTTTAACTGAGGAAGGAGTTTGCCATTGGCTGATACTGGACAGCTTGGCAGGGTCCATGGCTACTTGCCCAGGATGGATGATCATGCCAAGGTAATCGACTTCTTGAGTGTCAAAGGTGCATTTTTCGGGTTTCAGGAAAAGGGTTTCTTTACGGATGATTTCAAGGACACGGTGAGTTCGTTTCTGGTTTTCTTTGAGGGTTTTTGAGAATATGAGAATATCATCCATATAGACGATCATCCATCCTTCAGCGATTTCTTTCTGGAAGGTCTGGTTCATGTAGGCTTGGAACATGGTGGGGGAATTGCATAGGCCGAAGAACATTACTTTTGGTTCAAAGAGTCTGAAGGAGGTGGTAAATACCGCTTTCCAGCGATCATCGGGATGAATCAGGATGTTGTTATATCCAGATTGAACATCCATCTTTGTGAAATATTTCACATCGCTTAATTTAGTGATCAAGGGAGGAATCAGAGGGAGGGGATAAGCATTCTTTATCGTCCATTCATTGATGTAGCGATAATCTTGGCAGGGTTGAAGAGAGCTGTCTTTCTTTCCTACAAAGAAGAATCCACTGGCTTGTGGGGATTTCGATGGTTAGATGAAATCTTTGGCGATATGTTCATCGAGGAACACTTTTACAGTGTCGGTTTCTTTTGGGGAAAGAGGGTAGGTCTTTGCAGACTTTGGAATGAATCCTGGTTTCGTTTCGATTCTGTGATCTACTCCAGGGCAGGATTGTGGGAGTTTGTTTAAGCCGTCTTTGGCGAAAACATCAGTGAAGTCGTGAAGGTAGTCAGGGACTAATTCTTCAAAGGTCTTCTTCTTTTCTTGAGCGTCTCTAAGGGCAAATTCTTGTGCCTTATTACTCATCTTCAGGTATTCGTCTTCTTTGGTTTTTCGTGCGTAGATCCACAAGTTCCTTAGTGGTCTAAGGGCAGCGGTTCGTCGGATCTCGGCGGCAGAAGTGCCATCACGAGTAAGAGGAGAGTCGAAGGAGAGGTTTTCATGAAGGGTTACAGAAGATCCGTCTTGAGCATATTTGATCAAGACCTCATCGTTGTTGATGGGATAAGTTACTGGATCGTCTACTTTCCTGGCAAACATTGAAGAGTCGTCCCAGACATCTTCCATGGTGTCATATTGAGAAGGTTCATCGTCAGGATCAGGGATAAGTGCAGGGATAGGTTCTTTCTTCTTTTTCTCTTTTCGTCATTCAAGGGTTCTTTTCCCATCTTTGGGAAGTGGAGAGTGAAGGGGAGCAAACTTCTCCAGATCTTCTTCTTCTTTGATCAAAACTTTCTTCCTAGGTTTCGGTGGTGGAATAGGATTTGATATGGAGTTTTCTCTCCAAAGCTTTTTGAAGGCTTTTTCAAGTCGAAGGGATCTAGGAGTTGATGGGAGTCAAAGGGTATCTTTGGCCCAGTCAATATCAGGGTTCATGGCGGTCAGCCAAGGTTTTCTGAGGAGGATCATATCACAGTCACTCATGTTCATGATGTTGAATTTTCCAAGCATCAGTCTTCCATCGATCTTGATTGTGAGATGACAATAGTGCATGATAGGGTTCTCAGAGATTTTTCCGTCGGCAGTTCGGATAGGGAAGGGAGTGGTAAAGTGGTGAGTTTCGATGCCATGCTTCCTGACAAACATCCAGTGGATGAATGTGGTGGCTGCGCCGCAGTCAACAACAGCAGTGGTTTGCAATGATTTATCAGGATGTATAGAGGAAAAGATGGTTGCTGGGACCCTTAATTCTTTAGGTTTTCCTACATTCTGGACAATACGTACATCTAGAGAGGAGGTGGCTAACATTGCAGTAGGCCTCCTATTCAAAAATCTGTTCTTCTGGCGTCGAGTTCTTCATTGTCAGAGCCTTCTTTCATAAATGAAAGGGCAAATGCGATTTTTCACATATCGGTATCATGGATCTCAGAATTTACATCGAGATACAGTGACTTGCAAAACTGTTACAATGTTTGGTACTTTTTCAGTGTATAAATTATGGCGCCTATATGCGTGGGAATCACACTTTATGTTGGTGAGAGATATTGGAGAGCCAACCCCTGGCTACACGTGGACACCTGGGTCACGTGATTTAGCCCAGGGGATGTGAAGATATGACTATTTTAAGACAAGGATACCATTGTAACAGTTTTGCAACTATTGATATGGATAGTAGGATCTCAGTCAAATAAAAGGATAGTTGCTGTTACTTGTTAATATAATTAGAGATATACATAAAAACATTATGTCTGAGTTTGAAATTAGTCCCACGCTTCTTTGTTCTCAATTATTACCACCATGAGATCTCTCTCTACCACTCAAAAGAATACCATCCTCTCTCAGCTTGATGCTGGTCATTCTATCTGCTCTATTGCCTCTACAACTGGTATCAGCACTGCTACTATCTCCAGACTTTGTTCCAAGGAGCGTTCTTCCTTACAAAAGTCCACTGGTGGTCGTCCAGCCAAGCTTTCCTCTGCCAATATCCGCCATGCTATCCATCTCATCTCCACTCAGAAGGCAGAAACTGTTGTTCAAGTGGCCAAATCTCTTTCAAATATTATCAATCAACCTCTTCATCCAAGTACCACTGGCTGCTACCCTCAAAAAAGCTGGAATGAAGGCTGTAGTCAAGTCCAAACACCCTCTACTGTCTGCCAAACATCGCAAAGCCCGCTTAGATTTTGCCTATGCTCATAGAGATTGGACTTTGGAGGACTGGAAGTTGGTCATATGGTCTGATGAAACCAAGATTAATCGCCTAGGGTCAGATGGTCGCAAATGGGCTTGGAAAAAGTCAGGAGAGAGGCTCAGTGACAGATTGGTACAAGGAACTGTCAAGTTTGGTGGAGGTTCTTTGATGATGTGGGGCTGTATGACCTGGGAAGGAGTTGGCTATGCTGCTAAGATTGATGGTAGAATGGATGGTGATCTTTACCTTCAAATTTTGAAGGATGAACTTCAGAATTCCCTGGAGTTTTATGATCTTAATCCTTCTGATGTCATCTTTCAGCAAGACAATGACCCTAAGCATACCTGCAAAAAGGTCAGGGAGTGGTTAGATGACCAGGAATTTAGGACTATGGTATGGCCTGCACAATCTCCTGACCTTAATCCCTTGGAACATCTCTGGAGTCACCTCAAAAGAAGGCTTGTAGAGCATGAGCATCCCCCTAAGGGAATGGAGGAGTTGTGGAGAAGGATTGAAGAGGAATGGAACAAGATACCAGCTGAGGTGTGTCAGAAATTGATTTAAAGTATGCCTAGGAGGATTGAGGCAGTAATTAAATCCAAAGGAGGTTATACCAAGTACTGATATTTGTCAATACCTTAATTATTATCAACAGTTGCAAAACCGTTACAATGATATCTCTGTCTTAAAATAGCCATATCTTCACATCCCCTGGGCCAAATCATGTAACCCAAGTGTCTATGTGTAGCCAGGGGTTGGCTCTCCAATACCTCTCACCAACATAAAGTGTGATTTCCATGCATACAGGCACAATAATGTGTACACTAAAAAAGTACCAAACATTGTAACGGTTTTGCAAGTCACTGTAGAGGGTGATGAGTCGGACAAACTTCATGGTTTCATCCCTGTTACCACTGAAGTCAGGTGGGGTGCAGATCTTTCATTCAATAGGTTTCGGCATGTCGTCGTCTGAGTCAGAGTCGTCAGAATCACTGTCAGATGGTTCTGGTTCTGGTTCTGGTGGGGGAAATCTAGGAAAGGGGTCTTCTACAATAGAAGGTTCTGATTCTGGTTCTGAGCCTGGGTCAGAGTCAGGCAATGATGCATCTGGTATTTCTTCATCTCTGTCTTTTACAACTGCTGGTGCAGGTACCTCAAGAGAAGTACTAATGCTATGGGAAGAGGAAGGGCCTGGGACAGCAAGTGCAGGAAGGACAGGGGTACGAGGGGGTTCAAAGGTCCCTTGCAAAGAGGTCTTTCTGGGAGAGGTTCATGGGTAGGGGCAGTAAGCTTCAGTAGCAGCTGCTCGGAGTTTTAAGCTAGGGACTCTTTCAAGTCCTTTTGTAGAGAAGGGGTTCTTTGGTGCCACTTTGGCAAATCAATCAGTTTCGTGGGTTCAAAAGGATAATCCCTACAGATGGAGGGGTTCGAAGGTAACTTGAATCTTTTGTTATGAACTCGGATAGAGTCACGTCACTAAAGACAATCAATGACACCAATAAAGGTGGTTCAGATCAGGACCGACTGAAGTGGGACTTCATTGGGCTATAGACTCCCGCAGGATCTAGAGCTTATTTGAGGACAAAGGCTAGCCTCCTTCCCAAGGAGCTAGAGTCAAGTATTCAGAGAGAACCGAGTAGATTCAAGTTAAGGAAATACAAGCAGTAACTACGTTCTTTAAATAGGTAGGAGAAGCGAGCACGGACCAGTGGTAAGAGTACAGGAAAGGAAGGTTCATGGGAGAATGAGTCACACTGAGTCAGAGATAAGAGAAGCATGAGGAACCAGCAAGGTAGAAAGGAAGTAAGTGAAAAGAAAGTGAGGTGATATGGAAACATAGTGGAATGGAAGAGAAGTGTATGTGTGAGAAAAGATAGGGTGACTGTAACAGCAATGAGCTGATCGCCAGAGTCTTTTGCCTCAGCAAGGAGTGCAACTGCGAGAGTTTCCAAGAGGTTCATTGGGGATTCTCTCTTGGTGCTCCACCAGCGCTGATATTGTCGATGAACTGAGTTATCGCGCACCATGGTGAGTATACTTGTTCTTGCAGCCATGGCAGGTGGCAGCTTGACTTGGCAAGGAGCCGGCTGCTCATGTTTCACTTTCCGCGTCAGGAACAACACTCAAACCTTACTTGACAGTTTATTCCAGTTTATTTCATTATGTGCACTCAAAAAAATAAACTGAAGAAATAAACTGTTATTGAGTAGGGCTAATATTTCATACATACTATCACACTCCTACCTAATTTGTAATTTAATGTGTCGAAATATTTGGTGTGTCACGTGTCATATGCCCAAGTGTCGGAATGTCGAATTGACCCAGCATGTCACAGTCACACAGGGATGTCGAATTGAGTTGATTCCTACAGTAATTTAAAACCCCGATGGCTCCGATCGAATATTTTATTTGACATTTAAATAATGGCTGATTGAACATTTTGGGCCAATAAATACCAGAATCTCATCAATGTCATCAGCGCCAATAACACCATCATCATCACCCCTCAGCAGCGGGGGATCTCTTCGTGACATCATAGACAGGGTGCCTGATGCTGTCAGCCAAATTTTCCAGGTCGAAAATGCTGGGCGCAAGCGAGAGATGCAGACATATATGGTAGGAGTATCTTCTCGTTACACTTCGTAGTGAGCACTGACTTTGTAAGATGGCGCTCGATGGAATTGACACAGAAGCTGATGAGCAAGATACCCTGTTCACCAAGTTATGCATCGAAACAGTACACTCGAGCTACCTTGCGGCACAGAATCGTGTGCGCCAGTATACCCAATTTTTAATGCTCCTAAAGCATGAGGAAGATGCTTGGGCACAGAGAGCCAACAGGGCATGCTGTCTAATGCCAGATTACAAGCCTGGTAGTTACGCATTCTAGGCGTGATCCAAGGAAAGACCCACCTCGATAATATTTCTGTAGCGAACTTGACGTTCTTAGTCTTTCTAGGTCATTTTATTTTAGGAGGTTCTAACTTGACTTGTTCTTTGTATTTTCAAACTGACGTACTACTATATCTCGCTGCTCACTACTAGTACGTACTGGAAAAATGTATCCCTTGCTTGATCGTCATACATCATGTTTGGCAAATGAATGAAAAAAATGATCAATGCTAAATATGGCAATGCCTGAATGAGGTAAAACCAAATTCAAAGCGTCACGACTCACAACTCACGCGCCGTTAGCCTGAGTAACTTGAAGTTACTGTCACTAATGATCATATCCTTGCCGCAGCCTCTAAGTCCGAGTTCAAACTTCAAGTCGTCGAATGCGTGTTTCTCAACCGCCTTGGATCCTGTTGCTTATCTTCATCGTTTTAATGGTGTGCTGCGGTGCACCGCATTGTTCTTGGGAAAGAGGTACAGATTTTCGTGGACTTAGCAGACACCGCTCTATCTGCAAGCACTACCAGAAGGCAAGCACGTTAGCTACGGAGAGAAGGCGGGACCGGGCAAGAGGGTCCATTCAAACTTTGCAAAAGTCCTCGCAGCTCACAGCTACTGGTATTGTTCCTAGTGTAGGTCTCTAATTTCATACAGTATTCACCCAAATTCTCATATGACTCTCTTACCATCACAGCTTGGACCGATCCAATTTACCAAGGATCGTTGCTTAAAACCCATAGCTCATTGCGAATCTTGGGTATCTAGTAGCTCCGAGTCGTTACCCTCGGCCTACCATCAACCCAGGCAGCACTGCTCACGCTAGTACTTCGACTGTCACATTCCAAGACCCCCAAGATTTTGACATTGCAATGGAGGACGCTGATGAACGGCACCATGACATCCGAGGTGTGATCCTTCTCATCGTGCTGTACATAACGCTCACAAGTCATAAGTTCTACATCACTCGCGACGCAATCTTGGGCTAGTCCCAAGAAATTTTGAAGACCTTCTACCTGCTGACGAAGACATCAATATCTCAGATGCTTCTGGGAATCATACCATGACCGAAACTCAGGATCCGCCTCAACGCAGAATTCAAAGAGTTTTTCTGACCCTGCGAGATTCTCTTCAGACCGCGTTCAATACCTTTGGACTCTGTCGACAGTATCCTAGGCGACCTTCCTTTGAGCCCGATAAGTGCATCCCGTCTTCGCTACTTGCTAAGTCCTGCCCAATGGTTGCTGATGGGCATGACGCCCAGAGGCTTGATACGTCTCCCAAACCACCTTACCCCTTCCCCAATATGACCACCTACCGCCTCATGACCTGGATGAACACTGGAAGTCATCATAAATCGGAGGCTGAGGTGTCGCGCCTGGTCAAAGACGTGATTCAGGCAGAGGACTTTAATCCCAGGGATCTCGACGAATTTTCGGTGAAGAAGAGCTTGCGTGCATTGGACCATGACGATGACGGAGGAGAGGAGACTACCGCTTTCCCTGATGACTGGTTAGAGACCGACATCACTCTGGGCATACCTACTAAGTCAAGAGATGACCCCTCGAAGTCGTTTACCGTTAAGGGGTTTCATTATCGACCGCTCCTAGGAGTTATCCGCTCCGTATTCGCTGACATCCAAGCTAATTCGTTCCATCTTCTTCCTTTCCAGCGACTGTGGAAGGACCCTCTTGATGGCAGTCACCAGCGGGTATTCGATGAGCTGTATACCTCTGACTCCTGGCTACAAGCTCAGGATGAACTGCAGCGGCAGCCAAGAGAACCTAACTGCACACTGGAGCGCGTCATTGCCGGACTCATGTTATTCTCCGATGCAACTCATCTCGCAACCTTCGGAATGGCCAAGGCCTGGCCTCTTTACCTATACTTTGGAAATCTAACCAAGTACGCACGTTCAGCACCCAAACTTGGTGCATGCCATCTTATTGGATTTCTGCCCTCGGTACGTCAACGGTCTCAAGCTCATGCGCCTCTCTCACGTTATATTTTGAGCTTCCGGATAGCATCAAGGACGTCCTTAGCAGCTTACCGCGGATATCAAAAACTGGGATGGCCGCCCTTCACACACATTGTCGGCGGGACTTGTTTCATGCCTGTTGGAAACACTTACTAGACACAGACTTCCTTGAAGCATACCGTCATGGAATTATACTACGGTGTCCGGATGGTATACTGAGACGCGTATTTCCTCGTATATTTACTTACTCCGCAGACTACCCAGAAAAGTGCGCACTTTTTACTTTGTTTCCTCATTTAAATACAACTCAACTTTCTAGAGTTTTGATAGCAACGATAAAGGACATGGGATCCTGCCCGTGTCCGCGCTGCTTCACGCCGAAATCCTCCTTCTATCTCCTAGGCCTGTTGAAAGATATGCGAGGTCGTGTAGATAACCTCCGAACTTACTGTCTGGACAGGGTGACGATTGCCCGGGGATTCATCTATGAGTTGGGACATACCGTTGACGGTTCAAAGGTGCAGGCAACTCTGGGAGAAGGGTCGTGGGTGCCGACGGTGGTGAGTGTTTTTAATTCAATGGCGTTAGATTACTATCTGACTTTCTACCAGAACGCTTTTGCAGACAAACTGGGACCTCTAGGGTTCGACACCTTTCGCATGCTGGTGGTCGATTTCATGCACGAATGTGAGCTGGGTACCTGGAAGGCCCTATTCACCCACCTCGTTCGTCTACTCTATGCATTGCCGGGTGGTGATCGCCTGGTCGCAATTCTTGACAATAGGTTCGTCCCTCACACTTGTTTTCCTTACTCATTAACAAGTGATGGCACTGAAAACAGATTTCGCCATGTTCCGTCATATGGCAATGGCGTCATACGGAAATTTTCAAACAATACTTCAGAAATGAAAAGACTCGCAGCGAGAGACTTTGAGGATGTTTTGCAGGTTTGTCGCATCGGTCGAGTTGTGGACGTGCGCTGTTGACATCTATCCCAGTGCGCCATGCCAGTCTTTGAGGGCCTTTTCCCGGAAGGTCACGATGAACTGGTACAATCGCTTTTGTACAGGTTTGCCCTATGGCACGCTCTGGCCAAACTGAGAATGCATTCCGAAAGTACATTGTCAGTTTTAGATAAGACTTTCAAGCAGCTCTCCCGTCAGCTACGCAACTTCCGGGACTCTACCTGCGCTGCTTTCACTACCTTTGAATTACCGAAGGAAAAAGCTGCTCGAGATCGCAAAGCCACTCGTGAACGCTCAGGTCTCGACAACCCAGACATTGCGAATAGCGGCCGAAAGATCAAGAAGTTTAATTTGAGTACTTACAAATTTCACGCCATGGGGGATTATTTACAGTCAATCCGCCTCTTTGGGACCACAGACTCCTTTACATCGCAAATTGTAGGTGAACGTCTGCCCTACTATTGTCTTGTCATCTCAATTTAATTCCGGGCAGGGAGAGTTGGCGCACAGAGCGTTGAAAGCCTTTTATCCATTAACAAATAAACTAGATACTCCAGCACAACTCGCTAAACATGAACATCGTTGTCGTGTCCTTCGGCGAGTCGCAGAGTCAGGTCACAGTTTGTACGCTAGCAAGCAGGTGCCGGTTGACTTGCCTGTAAGGTTAAAAGATCACCACTACATACCGAAGAACCACAATAACCCATTGCATATATTCACCTTTCTTCGAGATCATGGTGATGATCCAGCTGTAGTGGTAGGTCATGGCTCTTCTCGTTGTTCGTCTTGTTCATTAAGGCGCAGGCGTTCATACCGAGACTCAAGGATCATATACTATATCGTCTGCGAAAGTTAGACATCAGCCATTGCGACCACGTGTTCACAGACGAGGAGCGCAATTCTGTCATAATATCAGACAGCAGACTATACTCAGTCCAAACCATGCAGGTACTTGATTCACCTCTTGAGCCTTGCTAGCGCACTCAGGTCAGCGTTCGCCCTCATAGGTCCATTACACAACCTATGACCTTCGACGAGAGTGGGACACTGTCAATCCTCGGACCCACTGTGATGTTATGGTATTATCCGGGGAGACCAGGCCACAGCATCCATATTGGTACGCCCGAGTTCTCGGCATCTATCATGTAGACGCATGGCTGAGCGTCGAAGCTCCGATGAAAAGACACCAAATCGAGATTCTTTATGTTAGATGGATGGCACCTTTGTCAGACCACCGGTCAGGCATGAACTGTGCTAGGTTGCCAAAGGTTGCTTTCGTTGATGAGTCCGATCACGATGCCTTTGGCTTTCTTGATCCAGGTCAAGTCATCCGAAGTGCGCACCTGATTCCAGCTTTTGCCTCTGGGCGCGGAACCACTTCCCTTCGCTACGGGAAATCATTCGCCCGTCAGTGTGGTGATTTGGATGATTGGGAAGCCTACTACGTTGGAATGTAAGTGCAACCTCCGATTGTGTTATCCTTACTCAAGCTGTAGCTCGGTCAGTTTCGTTGACCGGGATATGCTTATGCGTTATACACCCCATGGTATAGGGCATCCTACGGTCGTGCAGGAGATAGTACGAGATTGCGCCGACGCGGAACTCATGGACAGTGTAACGTCCGAGGAAGACGAGAATGATGGGGACGGGGACAACTGGCAAGGGCATGGCATCCAACCTTGCGAGGGCGACGTCGAGCAGGGTGAAAGTGACGACGATTATGAAGGGGGAAGTGATGATGGTGCTGAGGATGCTGAGGATCCAGACGATCAGGAAATGGAAGATGAGGAAGGCGAGGAAAATGATCTGATGTCCTTCTGATTTACTACCATCGTCAAAGCTCGTACCTGCCACCACTTTTCGCTTTCAGACTGGATTTCCAACACTCTGTGCTCCATCGCTTTCACTCAACGACTCGCAAAGTGCAATAAACCGGTAAGCAGTGACGGCGCTTGCATTCCAACTTTAATAGTATTTAGGAGGAACGGCCTATTTTCGCCATGCTTGATAAGATTATGTCATACTCATATTTAAACTCCGCACTCACCATGTTGACATTGTTGTGTAAGTTCGGAATCGATTCTAACTAGCCGAGTCAGGCTATCGGCTGTGTTCCTTCGATGGGCAATGTTTCGCATAGTTAACTAGTCATCTATTCCGACCTAGATTAAGCCTGTACAAAGAGCAAGCTCGCAGCAGTTTCACGGAGTAATGAAACGTTAGCAGTTAATGATAAGTGAGTGGTCCCTTGGTCATCTCCTCATTATCATGGCGCTTACTAATGTTGAACAGACGGACGCTCAGGCTAGCCTGAGAGCATGTAATGCACTATGCTTTGGGTCCAAATGCTTGTGTGGTGAATTTCGCTGCCCGAATATTGGTAACCTCCAAGGGACGTGTCGATTTGTGGGCCGAAGTTGTAAAGGTGAGCTTGCTAGGTTTGATTGCTAGGTTTGATTCTAACTGAGCGTTCATCCTACTAGGTCTTTTAGTCAACAGCGAGGAAGCTTCCAACAGGAGAGCCCAATCTACTTGCTGTACATACTGCCGTTCTTGCCCGATGCATTTGAGAGCCAGAGTGACGCCTTGGGCCTTCTAGGCTCGTTAAGAAGTTGCTTACAGTAGTCCAGCGGATCCTGTGCGTGGTACTGTCATCATTTATGCCCAAAAGACGACAATTTATTGATGTTATGCTATAGGATGAGATGGACTCTGATACCAATTGGGTAGAGGACGACGTACAACCTAGGCTCTGCGCGCTCTCAAAGTGTGCCGCAATCAACGTCTCGCGCATGCATGTACAGATGCAACGGACAAGTCTGTTGCATGTCTTTGTTAGGATACACCTTACTGACTCAACGGTTGGTAGGTTTGAGTCGTTTGCATCAATTGACACAAGCAAGTTAATCTGGTAGGACCCATGCGATAATGTTCACATGGAGTTCCTTATGAAACTTCTCCCCCTCACTGCACGCAAAATCTCTCCGTGAACCCTTTCTCAAGTTCGACCGTGAGCGATGCGTTATGTATTATTGTACCTATGTCTGACACCGCTGCAGGCCATCTCCTATGTTACACATACATCACAAAACATATCTGCAAGTGAGTTCTGAAGATAGTGCATCTCGAGCGTCATTGACAAACTGGCCTCTCGTTAGCTGCCCCTGTTCAAAATCATATTCATCCGCTTACTCCATCTTCTCGCATATCACCCTGATTTTTCAACTGCACACGAAACTTTGCAAGAAATGGCCAAGTAAGTTGCGTTCTCTGAGAAATCTGTGGGTCCGCGTTGATATTGTCTGTCGAGTCTGTGATACTAATGATGGTGCTGGTTTTAGAATCTTTACGCTATAAGCGAGTTCGCGCAAGAGCTTATCAAGGCCTGTGTACAAGCACGTTCCCGGAGTTTGCAGAGCTATCAGAGGAAGGTGAAAGTACCTTCGGATACTGTCCGTGCACTACCAAACCCGGAGGCGGCTACGAAGGTTATGGCGATTCACGTAGGTCGGCCCGATAACTGATTGGTGACTTTTTTAGATTTCTAAGACCGTTTGTCTCCCTGAGGAAACATCGGCCTGGCTTTTGGAATCATCCAAAACACAGAAGCCTGCGAGCGCTTCCAAAGTGAGCTCATCTCCTTCTGCCAGCGATTCTGTCTGTTGAGCTAACAACCTACTTGTGGGCGCTGTATCCTCTCGCAACTTTCTCCATGGAGGCACTTTGCGCCGTCAAGGCAGTTGTCTTCTCCCTCGTGCATTTGAGGTGACATAGAGGCGTTCACGCAGTGGGTCATCTTGCCCGCCTCCGAGTCCTTCCTGGGCGCGCACGACGTGGAAAGCATTCTCCGAGTTGCTACACCCGAAGGCTCGCGAGCTTTCCGCCACCGCGCTATATCAAATTCATAACAGCTCTATCTATATATCTTGTAATTCCATCTATGACATTTTCAGTTTCAAAGCCACGGTACCTATGAGAGATGTGGAGCTGTGACCGCTGGTGACTCTTGATATGAGCCGAGTTAAGGGGAAGCGACTACTGATAAAAAGCCTCCCAGCTGTCTGCACGGTACCCGTGTCTTAGAAACCAAGACGTATTGAAACCTTCTAATTCTGGTAGGTTAGTAGCTCCCCGGGAAAGGCTGTAGAAAGGTTGAAAAGCTTGAGCCAAAAGGAAGACCAACAAGAATTATTAACAGGATTGAGAAGGGCTCGCTGACGCCTCATGCTTACAGCCATGGCGGGGTGTCGTAATTGTGTTGCTAAGTACAAAGCTGTGATAGATCTATTGACCATTCCCAAAGGGCACTTGGGAAGAGCAGGTCTTGAATGACACTTTAATTTCAAGAGCTATGGAAGTAATTGAGGGGAGTGCACTGCCGTTTCTTGCCTACTGCAGTGGCGACATATTACAGTTTCGATACCAAATCCTATGCTATTTTACGACTGATGACCAGTGCCAAATGAACTTTCTACTACAAGGTCTTGAATGACGCCTTAATCACAACATAAATCAGAAGACACAAGGGCTTTCCAACTGGTTGAGGGGAGTGTGCTGCCGTCTCTTGTCTGCTGCAATAGCGGCAGGCCACAATTTTGTTACCCAGTCCCATGCTAATTTACATCTGCTTACCAGTACCAAAAGCACTTCCCACGAAAATGTCTTGAATAAATTTGTAATTCGAAACGTAAATGAAGCAAATTGACAATGCTCAAAATTGTTGGTGCAAAGTATGCCACCATCACTCATTGGCTGCACTGGAGAAATGTCACAACGTGTCACGGACCACTCATGTTACTCTGAATTTGCATGCATAGATGGCGATGTAGCTACAGCTCAAATTTCTCACAGCATCAAAGGTTATGTTTGGGAGGAGCAAAATTATATACTTCTGTAGTTCCCACGGCTACAATATCAAGGACTCACGAATTCACTGATGATGGCATCTGCACAAATGCTTTTGTTGTACATTTACCGATTTCTCTAATTCTGATATGACATACGTCTCAGATGATCCTAATAACACTTACATCAATGATCCTGCTTGGTGGCCGTTTATCATTTGGACTCATGCTTACAGCAATTTTGCAGGTGAGAGTAACTCGGATGTAAAATATTGGTGACATCTCACTAACCTTAACTGTGGTTTCGCAGTTGCATCTTCTGTCGTAGTGGTATACGACTGGGGTGAGTGAAATAATACTTCCAGAAGGTTCACTGATATTTACCTGGTATCAAAGTATTAACATTTGGACAAGAGGTAAGTTGATCGTGCCATGCTCGGCCTAGCCATCTCACTAAGAATGCTCTTACAGTTCGAGCTAGTCTGGGTGCGAAAGTTTTATATCAGAAACTCGAACAGGATAATTCAATTAATTCCGGACAGAAGCAAGGCTGGTCTTTCATGAATATGTTATATATCAGTGTGAAGTAGCTCGTGTTTGTAATTCGTTTTATGGGGTTGTGCTGACTCCGACATATGATAGGTGCGCTACGTTGGAATACTATACGCTGTGTATGTTTGGGAGATGGACTAAATGACTCTGCACTGCGCTAATAATGTTATTTCTCACAATCAGCATCAACTTCCTAGGTATGTAGCCTCAAATACACTCATTCCATTTGGCTGATGACGGTATGAAGGGAATGTTCCATCCTCGAATACGAATATAGTAGGCATTCTGCACCGATACGTACCCAACTAAATATTAACTATCCACCCCCATAGGGGTGAGTGACATTCTCGGTCGCCTTGTTTCTTGTATAACGACTCCAACAGCTGTAAGTTCATTTGATGCATCGAGTATATACATTAGTAACATGAACTTTTCAGGCAATTTTTTTTACTTCCTGCAAGCATGGACGCCTGTTGCTGTAAACGCCATGTTAGGAGGTGAGCTTAGTTGCGATATCTTACCGAAGCTGTCTTGACTGAAATAAGTGCAAGTCATTATGATGACTCGGATATATGCCATGTATCAGCAATCCAAACCGATACTTATCTTGCTCACTGTAGCCTTGCTGGCTTCCACTATCACCTCCGCAGTCATTTTGGGCATGGGAAACATTGGTATTTCAGGGGGTAAGCTTTGATTGTTAAGAAAAGCCTTAAGCACACGAGACTCATAGACGGTGGCTAGAGGAATTCGTTGTTTCTGGCTATCATATCTGTCTCGTCCAGATCAGCACAGCCAAGATGAATCTAAATCACGAGATGGTGATACCCACCGCTATATGGGAAATCCTCGCCCTCTTTCTTGCACGTCTGGATTGTTATAAAACGCTTCCATGAAATGCGACGATCGCCGACTGGATCCACCATTGGAGACTGTTTCACGATGTTAATAAAAAGCCATGTGCTGTACTTCTAGGGTGAGTTCGGTTGTTTAATAGTCGGTATCTCACTGATGTTCTGCATGTGCTAGCTTTGCTGCTGTGGCTTGCTTTAATCTTGGTGATCTGTCTCGAAGTTTGCTGGTGCGTCGATCCATGATTGACACCTGCATCTGACCACTCCCCTGCATTTCTATTACAGCACTCAACAGCCGTAGCAGCTGATATTTTTGCCGGCATTCTCCGAGTTGCACGGGTGTTGCAGATGTTTGTGCTGGGACCACGTCTGCTCCTTAGTGTTCGAGAATATCACACTAAAATCATGGCTAAGTCTGAAGGGGGAACTGGTATGAGTGCGATTGCTTTCGAGGCTGGATATGTACCGACTGATGGTGCCGGTGAAGTGTAACCGGACACAATTAAAATGATCAACGCTGTGTAATGTAGTTTATTATTAATGCATTAATGTCGTAGTCATAAGGGGATTGATATTATTTCGGCTCATCACAAAGCTATGAAGGGCGTCAGCGGACAAAATTTGTACGAGTTTGATATCAACGCTTCCACTTTCCGGTGATCGCACACTTGTGCATATCCCTTCATAAGTAAAGCAAACAAGCCCACCATGCATTAGTGTTAATGATAGACAGTGGCACTGGACCATCAGACCTTCAGGGGTAGGATGTTAACAAGCAAAATGAACGAACTGACAACGACAGGAGGACGAACAGTAGCACAACATCTTCAAAACATACTTGCATCCCGAACCATGGAATGATATCGATTTCAAATGGCGCTATATGAGAAAAAACACTGTCACTGGCGCGAGTGTTGATCGGACAATCAGGTCGTTGATCAATGCGGAAAGACCAGAAGAGAAGTGCAAGGCCCATGTACATTGAGTTCTCTGCAAGATGCCTGCCGGGACACACCCTTCATTCAAACACAAGTGAATGAACTTCGTTATATCTTGACATAACTGTCGGAACAACTTACCGTCTATCAAAGCCAAAGGTCAAAGACTTCATACCGTCTTAAAGGCGGCCTTTGGGATCAAGCCAGCGTGGAGGATCGAATTTTTCAGGATCCGGAAAGGCAATTGGATCGCGACAAATTGCCCTGACAAATTCAGCTGACGAATGGATACATAGGAAGTGAAAGCTTACCAATGGCATCCGTAAATGGCTGCACCCTCGGGAATACGATATCCTTGTTGAATGTACATAATCATGTAAATAGAATAAGAACATAGCATCGATCCAAGACACCGACCCAAATAATATCCCAGGTTGCGCGGTGAGGAAATCCTGAGGAATATGTCAGCATGCATGGATGCAACAAATTCACGGCTTACCTATGCTTGCTGTATCAGCTCCTGCGCCAAAGAGCATGCCAGCGAGATAGGCCATCTCATCTGTCGCAAGTTGGTGGTGAAAGAGGGACCCGATTTGTTTTGTTCCTAAGTACAAGGAGAATACAAATGAAGTGCGCTCAAAAGAAAAAACCCCCACTATTTTGCTTTTGACGCGCATGTCTGCATAGACTTAGTCAAGTAGCGCAAAAGAGGCACACAATAAGCTCCCGGTCGCATCACAAGTTCAAAGTGATCGAGGACTTTACAAATACGGAAATTCTCGGGATCAGTGTAGGCAGTTGGTGTAGACTTCCCACAAGTCACCCGAAGAATGACGGATGACGGATGCTGAATACCTCGAGGTAACATATCTATGCAAGGATCACAAAAGGACTTGGTAAGAACATACCGCGCTGTATGCTTCTGGTGGTTCTTAGGATCATTCAGGATGTCTAATACAAACTTCCTTGCGTTATCGTGCTGTATATCATTGTAGGCCTCTGCCGCCTTGGGCTGGAGATGGGTATGAACCGCTTTGCGGAGACGCCGATATCGTTCTCTGGAACGAACCAAGACAATACACATCCCATTTGGGAGCATTTCTCCCGCAGCGATAGACGGAGGGCGATCTACCAGGGATCTACCTTCTGCCTCCATAACAGTTGTGATTGCCTGGTGGATAGGTCAATATGTGAGAAACCCCGAGTATAGATAGATTTCACATGATTACTTGACTGCCTTGTCGGAACGATACCACAGGCCCATACTCCTCAACTAGTCAGCGCAAGAGCAATACTGAGTGGGCAGCCTACATCACTTTCACATATCAAAGATGTCATTTCCAAGACCCACCTGACAGAAGGCAAAGCGTTGCTCCAGAACCAGCGGGCGGGAGGTCCAGGTGGAAACGTTTTGCCATGTGCTAACGAGAATTTTTTGTACAGCACGGCAAGCACCGCTACGGATGCAACAACACCAGCAGCATAGTCGGCCGTAAGGAGGGTTCCTAGAATCATGATGTTAAGTGGGCTGGAATATGACTAGAGTGGAAATTCAGTATGTACGTCTTATAACAGCTGCTGGTCAGCTGATCCCTAGATGTACAATGCGCAACGTGACTCGGATAATTCAAACTTCAATCTCTGTGCAAGAGCACCTGACTGATTTTACTGGGGATCAGGAGTCCATGGCTGACATCAGTGCAGAATTACCCCTTCCTTTCCAAACTATTGCTACAGCTTTTTCACATCTGAAAGAAGCTGTCCGAGTGGCATTGCAAACTCAACTTGGAGATGTAGCACGATTGGACGAGCAGATACAACACATCCTTCATCTAGCACCCACCCTGTGACAGAGTCGGTCGGTTTCTGGGTAAGGTTAAGGGCAATGTAAAGAACGATGCAAACAAGTTAAGGATCTCGGCGAGTCCAAGAGCATGCGTTATGAGTATCCTGGAACACGGCTGAGATTAGCATAAGCGCTCGAAGGATTCCCCCAGCCATAGCCCTGTTCGCCCGAATCTCAATCATGAACGTGCTTCATCGGTCTCGGTAGGTTATTATACTTGCCGTCCAAAGAATCGTAGGTGTCATTTCGTTAGTTGAATTGCCTCGGGCATGGCCCTCAGCGAAAACTGGTCCTGATGGCGGGTTGGTCGTGATGATGTAAGAGACAGCCCGGAACATCCCGATCAGGCGCTGAGAAATATGAAAATGAAAGTTGCAAGGGAAAGTCGAAAGTCAACGCCGAAAGCCAAAGCCAAAGTCGAAAGCCAAAGTCAAGTCGAAGTCAAAACTCTTTATGGAATCTTTATTTGGAGATGAAAGGTTTCAAGGAAAACCATCAGTAAACCGATGAACATATTAAAATGTCATATTATACTATATATTGATAACAATCACGAAAATCCCCACAAATTTGGTAAAGGGGTTTGCATGTAAATATTTGACCTTACGAGGGAACGATGCGTTTTCATGGTAGCCAAGCAAGTTCTCCTGTGCTTGGCGTACCATCTTCTGCTTAGATTGTCCCGCAAACAAAATATATCAACGTGGGCCAATGAAGTGAAATGCAAGTATTTAAGTGTCAGTGTGATGCAAAAAGTCGCTATTGAATATTAATGCAAGGTCTTCCTGTTACGCGACGATCAGTAAAACAAATTTTCTGATGCGAGAACTGAAACTCTTCATACTATCCTCGATTTGCTAGCACTAATATTCGATTGTACAATGAGAAAAAAGCGACGTTCACGTTTGACAATACCTTCACGTAGTAGACAACAGGCACTTTACTCCGAAGTGGTAGGCACTTGCCTGCGTTGGCTAAAAATTATTTCATATGCATCACGCCCCGTCCCTCAGATAGTTCGGAACACATTCATCTTCGAATAATTGTGTCAAAAATGCATTTGCAACGCTGCCCACAAGATTACAGCATTCATATGATACTGGAGGTGCTAGGTAATGTTTTTTGTGATGACTAAATTTCACGGTCACGGGGTGGGTGATTATTTGTAAGCTGGTGGTCTAGGCTGCCGTGTTGGACAGGAAATTGCCAGACTGGCACATCTAACAAAATATTGCAATGCTGCTCAGCCCTCTACTTAACAGCACGAACGTCAATCGTATTTCACATAAAAAGGAATTTGCACACTCTGACGCAAGGTGCTCAATTAAGAAGAGGAGAAAGTGTGGCGGATGTTGGTATGGCAAAATCAATCTCAGTACATAGGACAGGCACCGAAAAATGCTCCTGAGTTGAGCATGTGCAGTCTCCTGATCAGTATTGACAAATAATTCAAGTCTCAGGGTTTCTCACCGATGACCGAGCGCACTGTGCAAATGGAACACGCTGAAGATGTGGCTCCAACGCTCTTGGGTGCTAAGTTACTGCTGCATTCAAAATGCAACAGAAAAACCTTTCTGTTAGTAAGGCCAGCAGTAGCGAACATTGAGGTACGTGTGTCTAGTATCGTTGCCGCAAGGTACGTGGGCTCATCTCTGTCAACTTTAGCTAAGACAAAAAATGACTACAATAACTATTCCCTCGCTCCACAAGACACTTGATATCCAACGAATTTGCGGCGCAACAAACGTTAGCGGTTTGATGACGGAGAAGCTGGGTGATGGAAATGTAAGGAGGTCCTGAAGTGTGTCCAGTGTTCCATTCAGTAAGTTATATGTCTTTGCTTAAACCGCGTGACATCTCGGATGAGTTGCAGATTTTTATCAGAAGAACAAATTGTTAGCAGGAGAGGAATAATGTTCATCAACTCTACTACCAGATACAAGACGACTTGATGTCCACGCAACTACCGAATTATAGCCAGTTCTATGCACAACAAGGAAAATCTTTCCTAGGAAGCCTGGCAGTAATTAGTAGGTAACCACACGGTTATGTATTTGTGTTCACAGAGCAAACCAGTTTTCCCTGACCGAGTTGCGAGGAGATAATGGGGTATGTCTGGTGTGTCATTCAGCGTGTTATATTTAGTCTTCGCTCATACGAACTCGTCAGTCAGAGACTGTGGATGGCTTCCTCCGCTAGGGGGTATTCTATTCAAACGATTTTCTACAGCTGATGTCGCCCACAGGCAATATGAGTCAGTCGGTGCAGTCGTAAATATTATCATTCACACACACAGTGTCTCCTGGTTTGGTAGGTTTGGAAGGTGTGATAAATTTCACAGTGGGTGGGCAGGCTGAGCAGTCGCTCTTCGCATTACATGGATTGTCGCTGTTCAAAACATTTTCAATTATATGCGTGAATGTGACGTATTGCGATTACATTGAAGTAAAGATTAAATTTACGAATGACGGAAGGCAAATAAACGATTGTGCTAATCCGAATCAAATGCGGCATCCTCTAACGCCATTCTCTGGTCGGCCAGTGCAGTGACAGACATTTTGGACACAACGTCGGGAGTCAAGTCCTCGCGATGATTTCTTCCAAAGACCTTCCTAAACGGTAATGTTAGGTACCCAGTAATACGCGAACAGTACAGGATATTACCTGGTCCACCATTCAAGAAGTTTATTCACCCTACATTGTGCGACAGGGCCAGGGACAGCCTCAAAAAAGTCCACGATATTGTTCCAAAATATTTCGTAGTCAAAATCACCATCCACAGTACGCCATGATGTGACGCTGGATAGAGCAAAACGAACCTGCCATAGACTACGTCAGGCATATCAATAGTGGGAGGATAATCAAATATGCTCACCTGACAAACGACATAGGCGATGGCGCGAGGAGTAACTCTCCTCATGTTGATGATCGAGGCTACGCACGTTTTGACCTTCGCCTGATTCAATTGCCGCCGGGCGCGCCTGTTGTTCTCCAAGATGTCAGCTCCGTCGCCATCACCATCAGCTTCTCTCGCAGAAGATGGGGATGTAAACGTAGCTTTGAAAGCCTAGCAGGTATCAATGAGAAAAATTCAGTACCATCGTGACAACAGCGGGACACTGACCTGAACAAGGACCTTGGACCTGAAGAGGCCTTGCTCGAGGTTATCTGGGTTGATTGAATAATCCTCGTATACAAACAATGGCCAAGAGTTTTCTGATACGATATAATCTACTGTTCTGTCACGGATGCCAGCTTTCACACTGTCCAAGCATTAGCGTCGAGGATTGGATTGGCGAATGAAGGTTGAGACTCACCTGTCGCTATGCCAGTCCCACTCGGCAGGACATAGTAACTTCCCACAGACGTCATGGACAAAGCCGCGTGAATGTTTGTCATCCGATTTAAGTAGACGGGACGGCCGAAAATCTTGGTTAACCCAGGAGGCGACAAGGTCCTTGAGAGTAGAAGTATCATCACCTCGGGCTGCATCTGCGCCTCTTTTGAGCTGCACTGTTGTTCAGTATATAGCACAAAAAGCTTTGGAACTAATAACGCTTACCTTTTTCAACATATCTTCCGCGTCATCGATGTCAAGGTGTGTAAGTTTATCATGCAGCCATGGTAGAGCTTGCGCGAGTGCAATATATCCTCGCTGCAGGCGATCTTGGCTGATTAATATTAATATATGTAAACCTATATCTCGTAGAACAAAGGCCGACGACATACGTTGAGGTGTTGGCCTCCGAGTCATCCTCATCCTCACACCTGCGATCGTTCTCGGCAATTAAATCTTCCAAGCTGGTATAGAGGGCAACCATGCGACGAATCGCCCTGCCTTGAGCAACGTAGTAGGTGGTCTTTCTTTAATGATGAATTAGCATAACAGGCATGGCGTGGGCAGGAAGTACACGAACCTTTGCTTGCTTCCTTTTTCTTGTCTCAACGTGTTGAGTTCCTCTTCCAACGCAGCGATGCGACGCTTTGCCCTTGCATCGACCGAGGTAGGGACTGCCCCACTGAGGGCTGGAATTACTGGTGTACTAGTAGGGGTTCGCACCTCAGCCGCGGCCTCTAATCCAGACATGGCCGCAGAAGTGAGCGATATTGGGACGGAGGGAAGTAAGAAAAATATAATAAACTAGAGAACGTCCGTGAAAAAAATGACAGGGAAGATGTGAGTAGGAAAACAGAAGAAACCCCGCTTGAACCTGTATATATACTTGCTCGCTAAACGTCGAGACATATAGGGCAAAATCCCTAATGAGGATATGACGGAATGGTGTGTGCACAATAGAGATGAATCATGTAATGATATACGACATTACTCACTAAATGCGGTGCTCCTTCGAGTCCGAGTCCTTCCGAAGTACAAAGTAGCGTGAATACCTGGCAGGACCTTCACGAGGAAAACTCTCCTAGAGTGACCCAGCTTTCCAGATGACGGTTCCAATAGTGTAACTGACAAGTAATTAGGAAATATAAAATTTCTAGTAGGTTACTAGCGTGTGTGAGAATAGCGATCCAGGGGACTATCATTGCGGCACTGACTCGGATGTGCAGCCAAATCAACTGGATTCTTATCATCTACTAGCGTTTGACATTCTTTGGAATCGGAGGGCATTGGCGAGGATGGTCAACTAGAGCTTTCTCGGTTTGGTTGAACTGGATAGGGAGGCATCGACGACACAGGCGACGAGCACGTCATGACCCCGGTGGTCTTATCGAGGCTCGCCCCCGTCGCGGTGAAGGCACTAAGTGACTGCTGCTCGCGCAATCACTCTCTCGATGTGAGATCAACAATGCTGCTGGTGAGGCAGAATGTTGGGTCTTGCTGCACCTAGGCTGCTATGCCTGAGACAGACGCGTTCGACCCTAAAGGGGACTGCTACTGCACACAGAACCAGATAAATGAGAGACCCTTGTAGTCTGAAGGATGTGCAAAGGTGCGAGAAGAAACGCGAAGAAACGCGAAGAAACGCGAAGGAACGCGAAGAAACGCGAAGGAACGCGAAGAAACGCGAAGAAACGCGAAGGAACGCGAAGAAACGCGAAGAAACGCGAAGAACGCGATGAGAACGCGAAGTGCGGGAAAGTCGCGCTAAGGTAAGCGAAGCGTGGGAAGGCGCGCGCTTATAGCACGCGTTGTCGTGGGAAAGCGTGGATGGAATGCGGAGAATAAGGAGTGATATAGAGGAGCGGAAAGATAACAGATCGACGGATACGCAAAGCGAGCGCAATGCAAAGCGAGTGAAAAGCAAGGTCTGATTAAACTAGTCTAGTCCGATAACGATAACCATAGGTAACACAAAGTGCGCCCTAATGGTGACTACTACTTCAGAGTAAAACCCGATAGTGAGGGAAGTACAGTAAAGGGGAGTAATAGGGGAGAGTAGTAGTGCGATCATCAAACTATATACTAGACAAAATCGCGTCGGACGCGGAAGGGATAGGAAGAAAACGTGCTGATAGTACGTAATAACATGTAATAACGCTGCAATGCTTGTTACAAACCGTGAGGCAAGGAATATGACGTACCAATGAGGTGGTCGGACATGGATAGGCGCTCCCGGATAATAGGCGATGAAATGCGATGATGCGCGATGAAATGCGATGAAACGCGAAAGTGCGTGATGAAACGCGAAAATGCGCGAGAACGCGCGCTAAGCGCGAGCGTGGGAATACATCGCGCGAGCGTGGGAATACATCGCGCGAGCGTGGGAAAGCATCGCGCGAGCGTGGGAAAGCATCGCGCGAGCGTGGGAAAGCATCGCGCGAGCGTGGGAAAGCATCGCGCGAGCGTGGGAAAGCATCGCGCCTATGGCGCGTTATACAGGAACATGTTGCATGATATACCAATGGAACTGCAAGTCATTATGCGGATGATAAATGGACTGCTTGCGTGAATATGCCCATTACGCGCCCATAGAAATATGAGTCCCTACAGCGGACTGATATGAACTAAAGGCATCTGAAAAGTCGATTAGAAGTATTCTGATGTCGTACAGGACACCTACCGGAGGCAATGAGAATCACCAATCAGTGTTGAGCGTTACGGGGCCTGTGTATTCCTCTCCAGAAACTGAACTCGTCATCAGCGTATGGAACTTTCTGAGAACAGTTCTACAAAATGTATGTGCCATGTAGAAACATATACTCACGAATTTATTGAGTGTGTCCCGACTCGTGGTAGTCTACTTGTGAGGCTTGTTGCTTGCGATCCAGGTATTTGAGCTTCCGGTGTCTACCAGAAACGTGTCTGTATGAATTTGACAATGCGTTAGGTAAATAAATCGCAGGAACATGAGCAGCTTACAGTACGTTGCTTCGAGTTTGATCTGCAGCCGCGACGTTCTTGATCCCGTACGAGTTTATTCTAACGGCGAGCTTGAGAGCAGCCGTGCTTGACGCTGTCCGAAGAGGAGGCAAAGCGCTCGCTAACAGCGAGAGGAAGGCAAGCACCAGTAGGGCAAGTAGAGATGAAAGTGATCTTCGGGGAAGAGACATTCGAGTCCCTTGACATTCATCTATGCAGGAAATGAGCGTCAGTTAGTAAGAAGCTGCAGCGGAAGGATGACAATGATCTGCAGGGCTTTACTACAGGACCTTTTGAGCATAAACCTTCAGTGGTAGCGTCACTGAGACTCTTGCGTGATTCTACAATTTCAGACTTAGTCTTTAGTACATGATGAAGTTCCGCACTTAACTTGATTTAAAGTTCAACATTCTGGAAGTTCTGAAGAATGCGCAGACTCCGCTAGTGGTAATCTGATCAGGCCATGATGTCTTGAAGGTGACAGTCATTGGCAACACTCATGAATGGTGACATAGGCGTCTAGCTACATTACAGCCGGCATGCAGGTTCTACTATTCACGTGACTAGAACTACATTGTACTAATACATTCAAATTGTATCAGTGTGTTCGTGATGAGATGGATTGAGTGGAGAATCATACTTGCATAGTGACGGATCAAATGAGCATATCAACAAGAACAAGAGAAACAACTACAAGTTTGAAATTGTACAGTCACACTAGTCCGAAGGACGCATCAACTTGAAGCTCCCTTGCCGCGGTGGTGCTTGCCAGCCGTCAAACCTCGAGTAATGACCAACTTGCGCGTCCTGGACGGGCCCAACTGCGCGACACTAGCTGTGCGCTTTGCAGCCTTCGATGCCTTCTTGTACCATGCCGAGTAGCGACGGTACGCGGTCTCGTGCATAGCGCCCGCGATTTTCGTGGTAATGTCTTCTTTTCTAACGCGGAACACAATCGTAGGGTCCCGCAGGGCATCGACGTCGACGTCGTCGTCAATTTCCTTACATAACGAGATCAGCCTCTCCCTGATAGCATTCACTCCTTTCTCCATCATCACTAGCACCGGGGCCATAGTATCTTGAGGGTACAGAAACTGTAAAAATAACATTAGCTACACAAGAATCTCAAAATGAAAAGAAGACATTACCCCATCTGCAACCAGATTTGGATCATCTGAGTAGATGTCTATAGGATCGTCCCCGCGCACCCACACCTTGAACCACACTGATGATATTGAGCACCATGTGTGGTTCTCTACGACGACTGGTGCATTAAGGGCAGGGGGACCTGTCTCGGAAATAAAGTTTTTTGCTGACCGTTTCGACGGGTCCCGTAGTAGTAGACGTCCTGTTGTAGGGATTAGTTTCCCTCTAGGCTGGTATTAACAGTTTTTACTTAGCTTTCTTACCTTACTTTTCCTTGCTTATGTTCGCATTTTTACTGCTTACATAATCACCAAAATCTTCGCCCTACACTTCCACTCATTTAGCTAGACTTTCAGTTATAGTTCTGGTAGCTCTCCTTCTAGGATTCAGTAGCTTCCCCAGACTTGCAGCTTATTAGTTTTAGTAGTAGCTCAATAGCTCACTATACAGCTCCTGATATATAGTCTTATCCTCATTGTCTGGAGTGACATTTTCATATTCTCCCTCTCTCTCTCTCTCTCACACACACACACACTCTCTCTCTCTTGAGCCCTGAGCTTAGTCCAGAAACCCTTGGGTTGAATAGCAGCTAGGCAGCATTCACCCAACATAGTTCTGCTAGCCAGCAGAATTGTTGACCCTTCACCGTATCCGAGCCCCTCTTGGGCGAACGATAGGGAGCGTTCTCGAACACGACAGCAGCGATCACGAGTAATAAGGAGGGGTTTTCGATAATGGCGTCTTCTAACTTATTGATCAAAGCGTTGCTGTGTTGTGAAAACGCGGTTTCTGCCATGCCAGGGACAATAACTTCAGCACCAGCATCCCGCATGTTTTGAAGTGATATTCGCATGTCGGGAACGAGTGAATCCGATGCTTCGATGTTGCTTAAAACGTTTGCATTGATGGTCTGACGGTCGAATGGAATGTTCTCGAGAAAGCATGTGAGCGCTGTGTGTAGAGCAACAAGGGGAGCTTCATGTACGGCCGAGGGCATTTCTACAATCAAGGTACTGTCGTCGTCGAAGTACGTCAATCTATAGTATTGAGGTAGTAAGAACCGACGTGACAAACTAGCTTTTTTGAGCTCACCTTGGTTTCAAACCGAAATTGCAAGACTCGTCAATGAAACGCACTAGTTCTTCGTACTCGACCCGCCAAATCCCACAAAACTCCTGGGAAGTGAAGATGATCTTACCGCTATGCCATAGTACAGGTACATCAGACACCTACCTCACACTCGTGCTGACGATCTGGTTTCGCGATAAAACGAAGAACCTGTTGGCATATACGTTGGGCTTACAGACAAGAAAGTAGGTTCAGCTTATGCAATGCGATAAGACTGATCAGCACCGCATACCTGAAGGCGTTATCTCAGGATTTCCAGCTACAAACTGATGAAAACTATCCAGAAGATAATCCAACTGATCCGTCTCAATCAAACTCCTCTTCTTTTCTACAGCTTGAGGGTTTTTGGTGGTGGGTCGAGCTGCAGGAACACCCTTAACCGCTGGAACTGAGTCAGAGTCAAAGGCCTCGTGGGGTTTGTGTTCGGGCCTGGTGTTGTTCTCATCGTTAAATGAGGCGCTACTCCTTGGTTTGGCATTAATCGCAACATTATCAAGAGAAGTAAAGAGTGCATCTTTGGATGCAGTAGGCATGATGAAAGTCTGAAGGCAGTAGTACTGCCAAGATGTGATGTTTTTAAACAAACAGCATAGCCTTTACTACCTTGGTGCTACTGTGACTAAGTTGGAAGCATGCTTAGCTAATAAAAGTTGTCACAGTGGACCTTAGACTGTGAACTACTAGTAGTAGTAGTAATAGTTGTAGTAGTAAGAGATCACCAAACCGGTTGAGTTCGACTAGAATTCATCTATTCATGTAAAGACATGAGCCAGAGAAACAGAATAAAAAATCGGCACCAACATTCTTTAGTAAAGTCATTTAGACTCCATTCCAGACACCAAATCTTACTTGATAGAGGCATGACTGATCATGGCACAGAGAGTGGAATACTTCCAAAGAAACGCGACTCCTGGATCTTCGAGTTGCCTCAGACACCAGGTACTAGCACTGGATAGACTCAGACGAGGGCCCTGGAAGTATGATATAGACTAGTGTGAAAATAGAGCCTCGCGGAAAGTGCGGCAGGATGACTTATCGGAAGTGAAAAGTATGATTGACTGTGAAGTGAATCAGGCTGCGGCGGCAGGTATGATCAATCAGTGGAACTCACCCGATTGATGCGAGGTTACGCAAGTAGCGACTGAAAGAGAAAAAAGAAGATCAAAGTGTGGGACTCAGGAGCTTGGGGCGCAGAGGATACTGATACTCGTAGAAGAATTAAGGTGAGCGTGTTGGGAAAAGCAGTATGATTATTGTACAAATTATGTTAGCGATTCAAGCGCCCCCACTAGTACTTATTTGTATATATCCCAAATTTAGATGGCGGGTGAACACGAAATATCGGAGTTTGAAAAAATCCGAGAAGGCTCCGTGCAAGCTCACTGAATTCCAGTTAGGGGCTTCTGTAGTAGAATTAAGCTTAAGCATAACAACGATACAGACACTAGATACTACGGTACTATGTCTGTATACATGTGGCGGTACGCTAAATTTCTTCGTCAGATTCGAGTTGTATGCAATCTGACCACATGTGGTGGTGAACCAAATCCCAGTGCTGTGCGATATGGGGCGGAATATCGCTATCAAATTGATACAATTCTACCGCCTTAACCAATTCATCGTCTGCTTCTAACAAAGGTAGGGATGATGTGGCTGCTGGTGGAAACGGAGGGGATAATGAAGGTGGAGATGATGGAGGTAGAGGTGACGGAGGTGATGGTGGTGGTGGTGGTGGTGGTGGTGGTGATGGTAGCGGTAGCGGTAGCGGTGGTTGTTGGAGGTGGGAATTCTCTGCCTCCTGCGGGTCCCCCGCCGCAACGATGGGTACATAGAATAGAAACTGTGACCTGCGGCTATGTGGTGACGGTGCACCTTCCACGAGATTCCCTGACACTGAAACATCACGATTGAATGTTTGCCGACTTTGGCGATCTTGCAGACTCCATGTTAAAGCATCATAGGCGGCGGTTTGGGTGGATTTTTCTATGATGATTTAATATCAATCAGTATGATAATGTCAACATCAAGAAAAAACGTACTGGTAGGCATCTCTGACGATTTGAACTGCCCTCCAGACCGTCAGGTTGCCTTAGAACTCCAAATTTCATTACGACTATCTAACAGAAATATTTAAACTTACCCTGGTGGCCGTGATGGTAGCCGTATTACATATTAACTCGCCAGCGTGGGCTTTGCTGTATGTAAGACTAAGATCTCGACTCGGCTGCACGTCTAGATCTCTCCACTTGAATATAATATGCCGGTCGGTTCATCATCGAGCTGTTCGGGTCACGAAATGTCTTGGAATGGTGATATTGAGTGCTATAGCCTTGAAGGCACCCTCAAAGAACTCGTAAATCGATATTAAGTACATGCATATCTGTGCATGAATCCGTGCCGATGCAGTCATGGCAGTACCATTCATTGGATGGTGATGAGGAACATCGTTTTCTATAGGGTATTCAAACTCAACCAATACTCACCGATCATCATAATGTCGGAGTCGTTGTTGACACTCCTGCGTCGTTCAACAACTTGAGACGTCATCTAGGCGATTTAGTCATTTGAGCCTGTGCCACGTTAGTGCGATCCATCTGGACAAAGCCATCTTGGTTCTATATTCCACCATTTCCTCGTTCAAATCCTTCTTGGCAAATGTTCACATATGGTATTACTACACCCCGAGGTGCTTAAGGTCATCTAGTTTGGCAACCACGAAGATAGGAGTCGAAATATTGAGTCGAAAGAATTCGGAGTCTAGCATGAGTGTCCGTACGATGTTGACATTTAGCCAGGTGGTGGTGGGCTGCTTGAGTTTCGTGTAGTATATCTAATTCCTAGTAATCGCCTCAGTGGATGATGCACATACAACTGTTACTTCACACCTTTACCTGGGACTCGATGGCTTCAAGGTGCGCTATAGCATTTGGAGGTTGTCAAATTCTAGAGCGCTTTCCAATACCTAGTTATCAGAACGATTTAAGAATGGCCCAGGAGTGTTGGCAAACCTTAGGAGTTGTGCTAGGGGGTGAGCCAACACAAGGAACGTCTATCACGGGGTGCTCAACGCTGAAGTCGATGCGAGATGGCGTCCGCACCTAATTATGAAAAAAAGATCATCTTCTTGCTATTTAGAGGGAAAGACTATCACTACCGCGTGACATGTGAGTACTGGTCAATTACAGTGAGATGCGTGAAGCGAAACAAAAAGCGCCTTATCGAGAGCTAAGACATGCGACGCTGCTGCAGTTCCCTGTCAAGCCCGCTCAAATAGCTAGTGATAAAGGGCTGCGCTTGCATCTGACAGAAAGCGTCAGCATTGTCTTGAGCTTATATCCAGTTGGTTCGGCTCTCAAAACATTCAAGGGGCCCCACATCAATCACGGTCTATATCGAAGTGGGTTAAAAAGGATAACAGTGTATTTCAAAAGAGCGTACATAAATCCAAAAGGCAGGAGAACGCAAGTCCAACGTGACATTCCCTGGAAGTGATGAAAGACCGATAATGAGATAGAAGAATCTAATAGAACTTGTGAATGAGAATATGTCGACGAGATGATCTAGGATAAAATTACGAATACCATAATTCACAAACAGGTGGAGTACCTTCCAACACATGCTTCGCTTCCTCAGGGCCTGTGATCCTCGTTGCACGCCAAGGTCCGCCATCTGAGCTTCCTAATGAACACGCACCCGAGATCCTCCGGGAGAGCTTAAAGTTCTGTGTTGGTAGAAAGGCGCGCGAGAACAAGCGGATGGACTCGGGCGAGGACTAATAAAAAGTGTATATACTAGTAGAGTGAGAAATGAATATTGAATATAAGTGAATTTGTCTCACCTTCAGTTTTGTGCTAATAGAACAACAGACTGAAGCATTAGTAACTCTGATCTGTATGTACTTGCCTCACCTGTGACTCCCATGTAACCCTTGTAATTAGAGGTGGATGTTGGTTGCCTGGGCGCCTCTAAGTACAGGTAGATACAGGGATATAGCGCTTGGATGATTGCTGGGTATTTAGCGTGGGTACTTAGCAAAAATCAACAGCAGTCGGCACTGATTAGTCACAAGGTACCTCGGCAATGTCCCGGCACGCTATTAATATCACTCCCGTCGGCAATGTGACGTTCCTGGCCCCGACAATGTTCGGCAAGTCCCGTAAACCTTCGTCCTCGCTGTCTGCCACAGCGAGCTCGCATATGAGGTGCTCCCATCACCGTTTCACATCGGATTTTTTTTAGATTAACATATGGCATTATATAAACTATTCCATAGGCATGAAACATTGCATACTAAATGAAGGCTTGTGGCAGCAGATTTGATGATAAAGTTGAACCAAGACATTCAAGACATCAGGAAAACATCTGTTTCCTTTTCTGGCCTTAGGTTACTTAATGTGCCTTCGAATTTTGTCGTGACAAGTCTAGAGCAGCTTACTTCTTACTTTTCATACTTTCTTTCCTTACTATCAAAGTAAAATAAGGAGGACAAGTGAGATCAGAAAGAACATAAAAATCAGAGCATTAAGTAGCACAAATGTTAGCATAATCAAGAGTTTAAGATGTGATTTCGAAAGCATGGTGGTCTGCATATTTTTTAATATAGAATTTGTGAAAGTGATCATAGGTCTGGTAGTGTTGGAGGTTGGGGGGAACAAATTGAGTGCTGTAGACAGGGATAAGGTGAGCAGCACAGTATATTGTATCAATGTGGATTACAGAGATGTGGGGGGCATTGTTGGCTTGGTGGGCAGGCTGGACCACCCACATCCCAGTGTCTTCATCAGGCAAGTCTCCAATGGTATTGAACCAACACACAACTGCACATGGATACAATGCAGCTTTGTGACTGAAAGAAAAAAGGTCAGTACTCGAGCATAATAAAGCTAGACACAGTGTTAGTCCTCAGTTGTGATGGAACAGACTATATTATAATGTACCTAGACACAGCGTTAGTCTATGAATGCTCGTCAGTATCTAGGTACAGCTCGAATCAGAACAGAAGAACTCACCCTCAGTCGTGATGGAACAGACTGAGGAGAGGGAATGATACTAATTGATATATATATGCATGTGTGTTGGTTTGTATTCCAACCAGCTTGTTGTGTCGGCGTGCATAGCATCAACACTCCTCCTCGATTTCTCACTGTAACCCTAAGCATTCTCGCAGCCATTCAAAGTCTTTTCGTTGTAGGGCTTTTGTGAATATGTCAGCTGCATTGTTCATTGATTTCATGTAGTGGAGCTTGATTTGGCCTCGTGATACTCATTCTCGGATGGAATGGACTGCGATATCGATATGTTTGACTTTGGAGTGGTATGAGGCATCCTCAGAGAGGGCGATTCCGCCTGTGTTGTCACAGAGCAGTGGGGTAGCTGATGTTTGCGTGAATTTTAGTTCGTGGAGTAAGGTACGCAGCCATGTGATCTCCTTTGAAGCATCAGATGTGGCAATATACTCAGCTTCGCATGTTGATAGTGATACCATTTTCTGTTGCCGAGCGCTCCAGGTAATCATGCCACTACCCAATGTGAAACAGTAGCCACTGACAGAACAACGTGTATCTGGGCAGTTTGCAAAGTCACTATCTGTGAATCCAAGTAATTGCGCGGGGTGTTCACCTCCGAGCATCAGTCGAAGGGCTCGTGTTCCCTTAAGGTATCGAACTATGCGTTTTGCTGCCTCCCAATGAACGGGACCATAGCAATCTAGGTGATGACAAAGCTGTTGAACGGCATGGGCGATGTCAGGATGAGTGCTGATTGCAAGGTGCATCAGGGACCCAACTAGAGACCTGTATGGTGTCCGTGACATGAGGTCGCGTTCTGTGTCATTAGCAGGAGAATGTGTGCGACGGGAGAGATGGAGGCCAGGTTCCATTGGAGTAGATACTGGGACAGCATCCTTGAGGCTGAATTGAGAGATGATGCGATCGATGAGTGCGGTTTGGGAAAGAGTAATAGTGTGATCTGTTCAGTTGCGTTTGAGAGCGATTCCGAGACAGAAATGAGCCTCGCCAAGGTTGGATACAGTCCATTTAGTGCGTAGTTGCTCCTTGAACTGGGATATGGCCTTCCTGGCACTGCTGACAGTGAGGAAATTGTCAACATGGACTGCGACAAGGAGTACACCTGTGGTAGTACGGCGATAGTAAATGCAGTGTTCACATTTTAGGTGCTGGAAACCCCATGATAGCATCGCGTAATTCATTGTCCGATTCCACACCAGTCCGCCCTGTTTCATCCCATATAGGCCTTTTTGCAGTTCCCATACCCAGTCTTCTTTGCTGGTCTCGATAAATCCCTCAGGCTGGTCCATGTAGCACACCTCATCCAATTCGAGCAGGCTGTGAAGGAATGCTGTTTTGATGTCAAGCTGGTCGATCTCCCAGTCCAATGCAGCTCCAAGGTGAGTGAGAATATGGAATGACTCGAGTTGGGCGGTTGGTGCAGAGGTTTTCATGTAATCTTGTCCCCATATGGCTGAGTATTCTCGACATACATACCTTGCCTTAAACCGTACTGGTTTGCCATGTTGATCACATTTTAGCTTGAACACAGGGCGTCCTTTCATGACTTTACAGCCAGGAGGAACAGATGTTCGGGGAACTAGTCAATATATGCCGAGCTCTCGCAGTGAGTCAAATTCTTCTTTCAATGCCGAAGTCCATTCAATGGCATGCTCAGATGCCATAGCTTCAGAGTAAGTGTTGGGGTCGTCAGGTTGCTCGTGTTCTATCTGATCTGGTATAGCTGCGAAAGCGTCCACCAGGGTTGTGAGCTCCTCCTGGATTGGGACCGCCTGTTGGGTGCTATCGCCGAGTGATGAAGGCAGAGTCACATTTCGAAGTTGATCTGCCACAGCAATGGAGTCTATAATGGCATGCTGAGTAGGTGATACGTATGGCTTACCATCCATGGCACAGCGACGTTCAGAGGGCTTGGTGGCTCGACCAGAACGGCATGGAAGATCAGGTGTCATTGGTGTGGATGGGTAAAAGGGTGCGGTATTATTGTCTGGGACTTCTTCCAGGGCAATATTGGGCGTTGAAGTCGCAGAGGTTGGGGCAATAACTGGGGGGGGGCATGGTACCACATTGGTGGGATTCTATGAAGGAAACGTGATAAGAAACAAACACTTTGTGACTCTCACGGTGATAGCAGCGATATGATTTTGAGTCAAGGGAGTAACCGATTAAGACACATTCCACAGAGCGGCTGTAAACTTTCGGATTGTGACGGTTCTGCACTAACACAAATGCTCTGCAACCAATTTCTTGGAGATGCAAAAGATCTGGTTTCTTTCCAGTCCAATGTTCAAATGGGGTGTGACCGCCCTGGGAAGTGACGGGGGTCCGGTTAGAGAGGTAACACGCAGTTAGTACAAATTCGTCCCAACGATTGACAGGGATGCCACATGTGGATCTCATTGTGCGGGCCTTACCCATTAAAGTATGATGTAGGCGTTCAACACGACCATTCTGTGCGGATGTGTGTGGAGCAGTGAATTGGTGCTGGGAGCCATGAGAGAGGAGCCAGTCTCGCATAGAATCCGTTTTAAGTTCACTGTTGTCAGAGCGATAAATACCGATTTTAGAGCTGGTTTTGACTTCCCAGGCAAGTGCCCATGCTTGTAGAGCGTTGAAGGCATCTGACTTAGCAGTGAGATGGATAGCCCAAGCGTAGGACAAGTGGTCATCTATAATGTCCATGATGTATTTATTACCGGCTGCTGACACAGTATCTGGGTGCTCCATAAGGTCCACATGTACAATTCCCAATTTCCTGCTTGCCTTATCTCCTGCACGAGTCTTCGGTATGCTAGTCTTTGTCTGCTTACCAAGGATGCAATGGTCACACTTGGGTGGTACAGCAGATAGGTCAATGGGCATACCAGTAGCATAACCTGACCATGCGAGATCGTAGATGGCACGGTAGTTGGCATGGCTGAGACGACAGTGCCACAATTGAAGAGTGGGCAGTTGGTTAGCCAGGTAAGCGTGTTCCGCAGACAGTTGGCCACCAGAGAGAGCATACAGGCAACGAGAGGTTAGTGTGCTGGAGAGCATGCGAGAACCGCTGCATGCCTGGACCCAGCAGGTGGTAGCATCAAATGACGCAATGCATCAATGTGCCGTACAGAGGGCTGAGACTGAGATCAGTTGCACCATCGCTGTGGGGATGAAAAGTACGTTGTTGAGGGTGATGTGAATACCCCTTGCGACAACAAGATGAATAGTGCCGATACCTACAGCTTGAATGGATGATCCCCCAACACCATTAACGGAGTGGGGAGGGATAGGGCGTAGGCTGAAGAAGTCGCTCGTCGTTGCTGATGTGGACAGAAGCACCACTGTCGAGGAACATGGGGATGATCAACGGATCTACGATAGTGCGTCGACGCTGGTTAGGAGCCTTGTAGGTGATGCCGGCGAAATCAACTGTGTTTGAACGCCAGTCAAGACTGGTGGTGAGGGGGTCGATAGCAGCCAGGGGTGTAGTATACTCATCCTCATCCGCCGCAGATAACTCATGGATGAAAGCAGGCATGATAGAATCACTAGCCAAGCCTACAAATTCAGTAGAGGGTGTTGACAGTTCGCTCGGCTCCATGGGAGATGCCACATATATAGCTTGGTGTGTCTCACTATCAAGCAGGTATGCATGGCCGCTGGTGTCATACCAAAGACCACCAGGTTTGCCAGTAGCGGCTGCAGTAGCAGCCGAGGTCTTGGGATTGGTATTCTTGTTTCCAGCTGAAGGTCCTTTGGCATCCTTGGCGTCCCTTGCAGCACGCTTACGCACCAGAACCTCATTGCGTTTACCTTCCATCACCCCTCCTTTGCCGAAGCAGTCCTTCGTGGCATGGCTGGTATTGCCACAGTTACCACAAGTCGTGCATTCTGTATGGTTCTGGCTGTTGCCGCTTTTGGTTGCAGCCAGAGCAACGTCTCTGCCCTTAGACTGCTCCGTATCAATAATTTGTTGTTCTACGTCTAAGTGTGAACATACATTCATGGGGCCATAGGTGGTGGTAGAGGTGCTGGTGGCAAGTGCGTCAGCGATATGATTCCGTACATGTGGGAGGTCCTCAGCCATGGCGTTCAACATCATGATGGTGAGAAAGTTGTCTTCCTTCGGGATACCTATGGCATATATACGCCTAACGAGCTCTCCTAACTGGGTGCTCGTCGTGGAGAGGTGTTCAGACCAGTGATATCTGACCGCCAAGGCTTGCTGGATGAGTAAGATTTGCGCAATTGGACCGACCTGCTCATGACGTGCTTTGAGTGCGTTCCAAGCAAGGTAAGCGTTTGTGTGTGCATGGAGGAATTCGTTCTCTTTTGAGGTGGAATGCATGCACAGCGCAGTGATAATGCAGAGGTTGTTGAGGTCCCAATGGCCAGCACCAACGGGGTCCAGGGATGGATCCGGGCATGTGACGAGACCTAGAATATACCCACCTCCATGCTTCAGCAGCAGATAGTTCTGCATGTGGTCAGACTATATGCTCTAGTTGTTCTTGCTGCGGTCAAGAACTTCTATTTTGTCTAAGTCAGTTTGACTAAGCATGATAGCCGAGATGGTTGCCTGCATGGAGGACATAGTAGTGGGAGTAGTGATTGCAGGATTGATGTTCAGGGGACTGAGCATTGTGCTTTTGGTACCGGAACTCTTAGAGCGGGTATGCGTAGTGGGTGCCATGAAGACGAGGGACAAACAATGTATAAGTCAAGATTCACGGTTATATATATGTGGTTGTATTCGAAGCTTCTTGCCTGAAGAAGGAGAGTGTTTAACGGGTCTATGACGATAGGATCAGTCAGCGTTGTTTCCAGTGATGTCGATAGAAATTGTCGTTATCCTAGATAAGGGTTTGATAACCTGACAGGGTGGTCCCCAGGTGGCCCGCTGGTGTCTAGAAGGTAATTCCGACAATAGAAGTCGTCGTTGTTCCAGATAAGGGTTCGATAACCCGGCGGGGTGGTCCCCAGGTGGCCCGCTGGTGTCTAGAAGGTAATTCTGCTCCTCGTTTACGAGTGAGCAGAGCTCATAACCTAATAAAGCTAGACACAGTGTTAGTCCTCAGTTGTGATGGAACAGACTATATTATAATGTACCTAGACACAGCGTTAGTCTATGAATGCTCGTCAGTATCTAGGTACAGCTCGAATCAGAACAGAAGAACTCACCCTCAGTTGTGATGGAACAGACTGAGGGGAGGGAACGATACTAATCGATATATATATGCATGTGTGTTGGTTTGTATTCCAACTGGCTTGTTGCGTTGGAGTGCATAGCATCAACAGAGCAATGTCCATACCTCTCATTCCCTCAAGGTCTGGATTTGTGTTGATAAAGATGCAGTCATAGCATGGGTGCTCCCTTCTCCATGCTGGACATGTGCAGACATGCTCACGGTGCATGCCACCAATGCCACTAAGATCACTGGGGGTGAAAAATCTTGAGCAGGCTGAGTTAAAGATACTGATTTTCTTGTCACATTGGGGACATTTGGCGAGGGTAACTTGTGAAGGATCATGAGAGTCATTTGGATGAAGTTGGCCAAAAGAAAGTGGGATAACATGTTAGGGAGTTGATGTTACAGTATGCTTGTCCTATATTCATTTTCTTTCTGCTATGACATTCTTAACCATTGTATTACATCGCGATCACTTGTTGCCATTGTTAGATGCTGCATTCATAGTATGTCCGACTCCTTCCTTTCTTGACTCATCGTCCTCTGCACACATATACCTAATTAGGCAGATACTTGTAGCCTCTTTACTTCAAACCTCCCCTTCCATCTATGTATAAATATGTGCATTTGTACTAGCTAGTTTCCTTACTTTAATCTTACTGGGTTTTACCTGATATCAGATATTCCTTTGTCTAAAGCCTTCCAAGCTTAGTCGTCTGAACCGATTCATTCTAATTTTGAGCACTCCTTGTCATTAGCCTTGACAAAACCTTTGACCCTAACTTCAAGGATCATCCTTGTTGTTAGATAATCACATTATGAAGAGGACTTCATTGTCATCATAGTGCCAGAATGACTCAACCCCTTGATAGTCCTCTTTTTGACTTCGGTTGTTAGAACCCATCCCAGTTTGTAACAGTTGAGGGATCAATAATTCCAGTGCTAATGCAGAAATTGTGTGGGCACGATTGCGTTCTAGTTCATAATTAGTCCTACTACTCAACAAGGGTGATAATAGAACTTACAAGGGGTCTTCGCTAAGTCCACATGTGCCTGGAAAACTGTTGGGCCCATATCTATTTCAACATCACCAATATCTCCATCTTCTTGCACATTTACCTTGGGCTCAGCATCCCCTTGCAAAGAACGTCCAGGCTGATCATTTGTGATCTGTATCTGTTCTGCGTTTAGTTAGTTGCTGCATATTGATATAATATAATATTTTGAGATACCTAGTGCATTGATAGTTGCTGAGAGACATGTCCCATCAAGCATACCTCTATTCATAAAGTCAACCTGTGCTGCTGCGAGCTTGTTGAGGTGTTGGTTGGTGACTAGCATCTGGCCAAGTCCTTTATACCGACTTGAGTGCCACCATGGCTCCTTTATGCTCTTAATATGCTTGCATTCTGTAATAGATGAGCATAGACCATTTGGGGCACCGAAAAGGAAAATGAGATGTATGTAGTGCTGGAGTGAGTGTTGACACAGAAGTGACAATGTCTTGACAATCTCAGTAGTCTTGAAAATCTCTTGGTAGTGGTGTAATTGGTCAAGGGCATCTCAGATTTCATCCAGTGTCTTCTCAGTAATAGTATTTCGACAGGGACATGTCCTTCAATGGTGGGCAAATAAACCTGGAAATATATTAAGTAAAATAACAGACCCAAATAGAAATGAACGAGTACCTTCATCAACACCTTCGAATCATCACCTGTCCACTATTTGAATCTGTGTCCTTAAGGGAAGTGTTGGAGACCAGCAAATGATGGGGCAGCTGCGATTCTAAATAATGGTTAGATAGTCATATAATATCTAAATGACTCTCATACTGTGATCAATATCATCCATGATGCGCTCAGCTTCCTTCTTCCCATGCATCTGATACAAGTACTTCTCAACCCACTCAACAATGTGGTCTCTAAATGTGCCTTTGATCAGCTGGTGTAAAAGGTCAGGGGCAATAAGCTCATGAATGTCTGCTCAAGGGAAGTTGTTTGTAAATGGCTAAAAGTATTACTAGTGTAGCACACGGAACAAATTAAAATTGAACTTACAACAAGATCACCAACAATACCATATCTGTCCCATAAATCACTGAGGGTTGCTTCTTCAACAAGGGCTTCAGTGTGCTCATGACAGTGGTTGCTTGCCGGTTCATCCAGATTGTTGCATGACTACCTCACTATTCAAGGTTCAGCTGTTGCATCCAAGTGCACAATTTCAAGTGGTGGCATTACCAGCATGGCACATCATAGCTGTTTGCAACCAGCAACATTCAAAGCTCTTCAGTTACTCAAAAGTGCATACTGTCAAGGCCATATCTCTGCAACTGTCCAGGCTGAATTTTCGGCTCCTTATGATAACCATGTCATTGTGCACAACAAGTAAATTTGGTAGCTATTTGTACAGTACAATGCTGTTGTCATTTTCTAGTATTTGAAACAATGGTTCAAGGGTTCAAACCCATTCTGAACCTGGACCAAATTCTTGTGAATGCATTCAAAGGCATCCAGTTTGAGGTTCAGCCATCTCGCCTGAACCTGACCACTGGTCGAGTTCAGGGTTTACAAATATAAGGTGATGAACCCAATCAAACCAGACTTCAGCAGCACTATATATAACTGCCTGACTGCCTATTCCTCTTGCTACTTAGTCAGTTCCACTTCAACTGAGGTCTCTAACTGTGTCTAGTCCTAATACAATTGGGGCCAGCTTTGGCTGGCCCATGGCCTGAAGCCAGGCCATGCACATCACTACTTTTAGCTCCCTCTTGTTGGAATTGGGAATATCGGAGGAGTAGTGTGAGCATGCCAATTTGACAGAGGCACAAAAAGAAAAGAGATGTTGAGTGTCACTCGATGTCCAGATACCAATGTCTCACTTTCTCTCTCCTTACAATGCTAATATATGTATCAAGCCAGTTTTCACCTTATAACCTTCATAGATATTGAATGAACATCTCAGTCCTCGAATACAGACTGAGATGTGAGTTCTTACACTTAAAGATTCCCTCAAACACGTACTGACTTTAGAATAGTATTGTTGCTATCTACTAGGTACAGTACATGGACTTAGGAGTCCTTGAATACAGACTGAGATTATTGTTGCTATCTACTAGCTCCCGCCCGATCCGCTCGCCTCTATTCACTAGAGGTTATGAGCCCTGTCTCGACCATAGATACTATGCTCCCCAGCTCCAACTCTGCACTCTTCAACATCCCAAAACTCGCCAACGACGGCTTGAATTGGATAACCTATAAGGAAAAAATGTTGACAGCACTTGGTGCTCAAGGCCTGATGCGATATACCAATGGTCATAAGACAAAGCCCATTCCTTTCCTCATTGATAAGTTGACAGGAAAAGTGACGAAGTCAGATGGCACTATGCCAATGGCAGTGGATCTAGAGGAACTAGAGGACAAGATAGATGAATACCAGCAAAAGGACTCACTGGTTAAACAACAGATCTTCAGCACCATTTCTGATCAGCTCCTACTTCGGATCCAGAATCTAGACTGTGCCGCCGCTATCTGGGCCAAGGTGTGCAAGATCCATGAAGGCAAGATGGAATTGGTCCAGATAGACCTCCGCCGCAGACTCCAGAAATTGAGATGTGAGGAAGGAGGCGATATGAAGGCGCACTTTGGAGAGCAACTATGCCTCCGAGAGTTGCTTGCGGGGATGGGTGCTAGTATTGAGGATTGCGATTTTTACACGATAACATTGGGCTCATTGCCCGAATCCTACCGCCCATTGGTCTCGTCAATAAATGCAGCAGCCAAAATAGCCCAGAAGGTACTTACACCTTATGAGCTGATCAGCGTGGTCACTGAGGAATATGAGCACCGTCAGCTCTCAGAACATTGAACTGGGAAGAAAGGAAGTAACTCAGCTTTTACAGCGAGAACCACCCAAGGGAGAAGCTGTGAGACTGGCAACTCAAACCAGCAGAACACAGATGTGGTGTGCCACAACTGCAAATAGGAAGGGCCACTATAAGAGTGACTGTTGGAGGAAGGGAGGTGGAAAAGAGGGGCAGGGTCCACGTCAGAAGAAGGCAAAACAGACAAAGACTGCTGCAACAGCAGCAGCAGTCACTGACTCCCCAGATAACTATGTGTTCACATTAATAGACAGTGCGCAAATGCCTGGAGAGATGTCCTCACCTGTGACTAACCGCACGGCAATCATTGATTCTGGTGCTACCTCCCACTTCTGCCCAGACAGAGCCAAGTTTGTCACCTACACCCCAATCAACCCCCTTGACATTAGAACTGCAGACAGCACAATCATTGATGCCATAGGTTGCGGTGATGTAAGCATACACTTACCGCTAGGTTCCAAGAGGACGAGGGTCACCCTCAAGGATGCACTTCACATGCCCAAGATGAGCTATATGCTCATGGCGACGTGCCATATAATGGCAGCCAGGTTAGCAGTCCATTTTGAGGGGACCAACTGCAGGATCTTGTCCATGGGTCCCAACTGGCAGGTAATTGCCGAAATACCTCATGTCAATGGCCTATACAGCATAGAGGGTCAGCACAGGCATCACGCTGCATTGGCCAAGGAAAAACTCACCTTAGGGGCACTCCATCATGCACTGGGACACGTCTCGCACTCAGCAGTGAAGTCCACTGTCAAGAAGGGCTTGGTGGAAGGCATAGAGCTAGACTTCCTCAGAACCAGAGTTCTGTGAAGCGTGTATCAAGGGAAAGGCTGCAAAGCAGCCATTCCCTATGGAGTCAAAATGTCACGCACAGGTGTATGGCAAATTGATCCACACTGACCTCTGGGGGCCTGCACAAACTGTGAGCATAGGTGGTAGCTCATATTATATGAGCTTCACTGACAATTTCTCCTGTGAAACACACATCCTCTTCCTGAAACAAAAGAGTGAGACCCTTGGAGCTTTCAAGCAATATGAAGCACAACTCACCAGGCAGCACAATGCCAAGATTAAGACTCTGTGCTCAGACCATGGAGGAGAGTTCCTAAGTGCCAAATTCAACACATACTTAGCCAGTCAGGGTATCAAATGCGAACTCACTGTACACGACTCTCCCCAGCAGAATGGCATGGCTGAACACCTCAACAAGATGCTCGCCAAGTTGACACACGCAATGTTGCTGGCCTGCAACATGCCAAAATTCCTGTGGACTGCTGCAGTTAGCTATGCAAGCTGGCTGCATAACCACTTACCATTGAGAGCCACGCCAGGCCATACCCCATACAACCTAGTGCATGGGCATCATCCCAATCTAGCCCAGGCCCACGAGTTTGGCACTAAGGTGTATGTCCACCTGCAGGATACTGGGAAGCTGGAGGCAAGGGCGGAGGAGGCGATCTTCATAGGCATGGATGAGCAGAGCAAGGGATACTGAGTGTTCTGGCTGGGTAAGCACTGTATTTCTGTAGAACAGAACATCAGTTTCATGCCCACCACAGTAACTGTGGCTACAGATGTACCACTCGAGGGGGAGAAGGCACCAATGCCAATGAGTATCAACCAGCATGTCCCTACACCCACTCCATCTACCCCACCAAAAGCCGAGACACCACTCCCAGAACCTACTGCCCCCAAAGCAACACACGTTAGACCTCCCATAGGATATTACAAGTCCCTACACCAGGGGGAGTCAGCCTCATTAGTGACCACAGATGACAAAGAAGATGATGCACCACTTACCCATTGGGCTCTAGCAGCAGCAGAGCCCAAACCAACTCTACAGCAAGCCTTAAACAGCCCAGATGCTGTGGAATGGCAAGAGGCCATAGACTATGAAATTAGTCAGCTGGAGAAGTTAGGAGCCTGGGAAGTGCTAACATCATACCCTGCCATTATGTCCTAGTCACCAAATGCAGCCCAGACAGTGAGAAACTCAAGCTGTGTGCCCGACTCATGGCAAATGGCCAACATCAGAAGCATGGCCTCGACTACTCGGAGACCTTCGCTCCAACCACCAATATGCCCACCATATGCACCATACTCGCTATGGCTGCCCAGAAGGACTGGGATATCCATCAGGTCAACATCAAGAGCGCATACTTGCACACCAAGATCAAGGAGGATATTTACATGAGAGCACCTCCTGGGTACCTGAAGGTGGGTGATGAGGGGAAGGTCCTGAAGCTGAAGAGATGCTTGTATGGGTTGAAGCAGGCGGGATTCAAATGGTCGGAGGAACTAGCAAGTGTGTTTTTAGAGATGGGATTTATGCATTCGCAGATTGATCAAGCCATTTACTACGTACGCAAGGCTGACAAGCACATGGTGGTCACCGTGTCAGTCGATGATATGGTGGTCACATCCAAACACCTGCGCCACATCACTGAATTCAAACACCACCTCCATCAGTACTTCGAAATCACCGACTTGGGTGAACTCAGCTGGTTATTGGGCCTATGGGTAGAATGCAATCGACCTGAGCGCACCATCACCCTTTCCCAACACGCCTATGTCAGTACCATACTCGAACGTTTCCACCTCACGGATTCCAAGAGCACAGTGATCCCAATGGACACTGGCTGCACACTGTCTGTGGAGCAGTCTCCCGATACTCATGCCACACTTGCTGACATGCAGGATGTCCCATACCAATGAGGTATTGGCTCGCTCATGTACGCTGCGACGAGCACAAGGCCAGACATAGCCTTCGCTGTGGCCACATTATCCCAGTTCATGCGCAACCCTGGCAGGGTGCACTGGGAAGCTGCTAAGCACACTATGCACTACCTCAAAGGTACAGCGGACCATGGGTTAACATTGGGTGGAACAGATGGAGGACTTGAAGCTTACGTCAATGCAGACTGGGCCTCCCAACCCCATTGTCACTTGATGTCTGGGTATGTGATCATGCTCAACAGTGGCCCTGTCACATGGAGCTCAAGGAAGCAACCTATCATAGCATTGTCCACTGCAGAAGCAGAATATATAGCCTTGATGGCTGCTGCACAGGAGGTACTCTACTTACAGCTTCTCCTCAAGGAACTCTACGACGAAGACCACAGCTCTACCCCCATCCATTGCGATAATCAATCCGCCATTGCATTAGCATCTAACAGCAAGTTTCATGCCCGTACGAAGCATATTGACATACACTTTCATTTCATTCATGCACATGTCAAGAATGGTACATTCGAGCTACACTACTGTCCTACTGATGACAATGTAGCCGACACGTTCACCAAGCCCTTACCCCGACCACGCTTTCAGAAGCTCAGGACCATGATGTCACTTGGTCCCACTCAAGGGGGAGTGTTGGAATCGGGAATATTGGAGGCGACAGATGTGGAGGAGTAGTGCAAGTGTGCCCGTTTGACAGAGGCACAAAAAGAAAAGAGATGTCAAGTGTCACTCAATGTCCAGATACCAATGTCTCACTTTCTCTCTCCTTACAATGCTAATATATGTATTGAGCCAGTTTTTACCTTATAACCTTCGTAGATATCGAATGAACATCTCAGTCCTCGAATACAGACTGAGATGTGAGTTCTTACACTTAAGAGCTAGTTCGGCAACGAAATGTTGACCGACATTTGCCAAATGTCAGGTGAGGTTTTCGGCTTGAAGCGTCCCAAATTCATCGGAGTTCAAACCTTACTTCTCCTACTACCATGGACTATCTCGCTACTACCATCAACTATCATTGTTGGCAAAGAATCTATACAAGTGTGATCACCCTTACTGCTATTTGTGTTAACTTCACATCAGTTCTAATGGCCCAACCTGAAGTTGCACAATTTACACAACAGATCGATGCCTCAAAGGCACACTGGCAAGAAGCAGAGGTGGACGTCCTACTTCATCACCTGATTGAGAATCGGGCGGCAGGTGGTGATGGTGGAAACTTCCAACTATCTACCTATAATAGCGCAGCAGCAGCTATCAATTCTAATGGGACAATAACAACTATGGGCCCACCAAAGACGGGCAAAATGGTTAAGACAAAGTGGACATCAGTAAGTGCATGTCCTTATCTCGACCGACCAAGAATTGATGAGATTGTTTTAGCTCAAAAAAATCTTTCATCAGATTGAGACCTACCACAATATGTCTGGTTTCCACTGGGACAATGTGCAGGGAGCCGGAATTGATGGACCCGCTGCTACCACCGTTTGGAATACATATATTCATCCAAAGGTGTGTCATGGTAACAAATATGATTTGATATGTAACTAACATTGATGTAGTCACAAGCTACAATGTGGCCCTTTTGCAATAAAGGCTGGCCGCATTATGACAACATGCAGACCATCTTAGGGGAGCATAGCAGTGCTCGTGGAAGGCATGCGTTCCACCCTGCTACTGCAGCCCCTGCCCCTGTCGATGTAGATGGTATCGATGGCGGCCTTGACGCTCTTGACATAGACATAGACGTAGACCCTAGTGGGGGGAGCACCTCTGGAGTTACTCACCCTAGCGATGTGCCGGATATGAGATCTGACCTGATGATGCCACCCAGTACCCTCCTCCATCAAACCTCCGCTACTACCACCAGCTCCCAGTCCAGCAAACGCTTGCACACCAACACTTTACCCGACTCCTCATCTGGTAGCACCCCCACATCTAGCTTTCCCGGTACTCCCCAGTCGTCGTCTCTCCCGCTTTCATCAACACTGGTACAATCATCCCAGTTACCGGCCCCCAAGAGGGCCCGAGTATCAACGCATGGCAGCACGCAGACAGGGATCAGCAGTGCCTCCAAACTTGCTGCAAAGATTACCCCAGCTGCTGCCGTCATGAATATGCAAGGTAGTATCAATCGCCTCACTGACATTCTTGCAAGAAATATTATCGTTCCTCCTGACTCCGCACCAGTTGTTGCTATACCAAGCATGATCTCCCGCGGCCTGGAAATCATGCGTGGTGTGGATGGGGATCTGCCGGTTGATCAGAGAGCTTGCCTCCTGCAGATATTCTCCCGCGCAGGAGGAGAGAACAATCTTGCAGTGTATGTTGCACTGGAGAATGACCTTGAGATGCGCCGTGCATTTATTACAGGGCTCCTTGGGACTATGGAGTAGACTTATCATACCATTTGTATCGCTTCTCGTCATGCTAACATGTAGTATCCATATCATGTACCACTCATCAGATGTTTTTCTAACAATATCATTGGTTTTTCTGCATCTCCCTGTGTGAATGGATCAGGAGTAGATGGCTGAGGTGGTCGCTAAATGGATCAGGAGTAGATGGTTGAGGTGGTTGGTGAACGGATCAGGAGTAGATGGCTGAGGTGGTCGCTAAACGGATCAGGAGTAGATGGCTGAGGTGGTCGCTAAACGGATCAGGAGTAGATGGTTGAGGTGGTTGGTGAACGGATCAGGAGTAGATGGCTGAGGTGGTCGCTAAACGGATCAGGAGTAGATGGCTGAGGTGGTCGGTGAACGGATCAGGAGTAGATGGCTGAGGTGGTCGCTAAACGGATCAGGAGTAGATGGTTGAGGTGGTTGGTGAACGGATCAGGAGTAGATGGCTGAGGTGGTCGCTAAACGGATCAGGAGTAGATGGCTGAGGTGGTCGGTGAACAGATCAGGAGTAGATGGCTGAGGTGGTCGCTGAACGGATCAGGAGTAGATGGCTGAGGTGGTTGCTAAACAGGTCAGGAGTAGATGGCTGAGGTGGTTGATGAACGGATCAGGAGTAGATGGCTGAGGTGGTCGCTAAACGGATCAGGAGTAGATGGTTGAGGTGGTTGGTGAACGGATCAGGAGTAGATGGCTGAGGTGGTCGCTAAACGGATCAGGAGTAGATGGCTGAGGGGGCTGCTGCTGATGAGAACTATTCATATACTCACTTACAACGAGGTAGAACTACATACTACTAGTACGAATTAGTCCAGTCCGTCCTCGTCATCCTCCGAGATACCTTGGTCTGATGAATCGTTGTCATCTCCGAGATCACGTCTTTCTTGTAAGATGCGTTGATAGTCCACCCACATCGCTTCAGCAATGTGATCGCACATCACATGCAGATCGTCATGTGCAGCTAGATCTTCTACTACCCCCTGCTCCCAGTTTGCGGCATGTGCATCACCAAGGGAATGACCCTCATCAGGTAGGGTACCTTCTGCCTGATCATGGAAGTGAATGAAATTGTGAATGCTGCACAATGCAGCCGGAATTTGCGCTTGTATACTCATAGTGTATGGTGGGGATAGAAGCAGAATCCGGAAATGTTGTTTGAGGACACCAAATATCCGCTCGATGACGTTTCGAGCGGATGAATGACGGTGGTTGAATAGCTCTTCTTTCGTGGTTGGCCTGCAAAAAAATCAGTGTATACTACAAATAACAATGTTGGTATACTCACCTTACACCTGCACGGCCCCATTCTGCAAGGTGGTAGCACACATTACGGTAAGGGACAAGTAATTTGGGCTGCAGAGGGAAACCCGCATCTGCAAGAAAGTATTTCCCTGCAGGAACACGAAGGTCATGGCTCTCCGCAGCCTCATAGATACGCGCGTCCGTGGCTGACCCCTCCCAGCCAGTGAGTGCATATGTGAAATTGAGGTCGAAGTCACAAGCGAATAGACAGTTCTGTGAGATGAATCCCTTTCGATTATGATAGGGACTTCGCTCGAATGCGCGAGGTGATATGTGAATGTGACTCCCATCAATGGCACCAACAGCGTCTTTGAAAAACGGCCAGAACTTTGGGTTGGAACGAATCTTGTTGGGAACAGAGCCATCTGGCAGCTGGACATATTTTGTGTAGAAGGGGGGTGACGAGAAGACATCAAGCATTTTGCAAAAATAGCTACATAGAACATCAATGAGACATGATGTTATAAGTATTGGTATGCACTTACCGAGAAATCGTGTTGTTCGAGCGTTGGAATCTCTCACCAACATGCCTTACAGAGAGGCCTGTGACAGCAGTATATAGAAATATTGTGAGTTGCTCTTCTAGTGAGATGAACTTGGAGTCAGTGTGTCCAAGAGTGCGGATTTCAGATATAAGCTCTGCGAAAATGTGTGCATACACACCAAGTTCACATCGTATTCATTCAGGGTGACCAGATAGTAGCTCCATTACCCAGGCTTCACCTGAGAGCGCAGAGGTATGATATGGTTCTGGATCCTTTCCATACAGTGACTCTAAGACAGTGGCTGTAGCGCTAATCAATATACTGATTAGAAGGATCGAGTATTGGACGAGGCGGCGGCGAACTTCTGGGCATTGGGGTACAAAGGGCGGGAGTTGTGATTCAAGATCCATGGCAGCAGTGACCCATAGAGCATGGATTGGATCACAAAGTACGGTATACCGCATACAATACTTGGTCTATGGTAGTAGGAGGAGTAAGGTTTGAACTCCGATGAATTTGGGATGCTTCAAGCCGAAAACCTCACCTGACATTTGGCAAATGTTGGTCAACATTTCGTTGCCGAACTAGCTCTAAAGATTCCCTCAAACGCATACTGACTTTAGAATAGTATTGCTGCTATCTACTGAGTACAGTACATGAACTTAGGAGTCCTCAAATACAGACTGAGATTATTGTTGCTATCTACTAGCTCCCGCCTGATCTGCTCGCCTCTATTCACTAGACCTCTCTCCTTGTTTGGTCACCTCTCATCACAACACATATATGGTAGTGTGTTGATTGAATATTATTCAAGATTTTACTTTGAATCCCACTAATGACAACAATTGATTCAGTGTATGGGAAGAATTTGAGATTGGTATGGAAATGTTGCATTCAACATGGGAAGGAGAACTGAAGCACCTCTGAGTCATTGAACTTTCAGCTGCAGCTGCAGATTGCAAAACCCACTATGGTACATGTCAACAGACATAATGTCACGTGATCCATCAAAACCAAGTTGAAATGCCGCATTACTCCGATCAAAATGTCACACTAAAATACCTCGCATGACTTAGCCGAGCTGAACTACTGTTACTTGTCACTCAATCAGCCCATATCCAAATCTTCTAATGTCATCAGCGTCACTTCCCGACACTTTCGGCTCTCCTCATGCAGGTAACACAGTAAAACCTGATAATTGTGCAAATGTAGAGAATGCCGGACGCAAACAAGAGTTAATGTCATATTTGGTGCGGAAGTCTCCTTGTTTCATTTAGCCGCAAGTACTGAATGGGGTTTGTCAGATGGCGCTCGATGGAATCAAATTGGAAGAAGATGGAGAGGATCAGTTATTTACCCAACGTAGCGTTGATACAGTATATTTCAGCTATGCCACGGCGCACAATCGCGTTCTGCAGTACACCCAACTCCTGACACTTCTCAAGCAGGAGGAAAATCTATGGGCACAGAGAGTTGAGAGGGCAAAAGGTGTTATGCCGGAATACAAGCCTGCGTGGTGGTCACTCTGGTCGCAAGATCGCGTTTGTGTTGGTTAGCAATTTTAACCATCGGCCCTCGGGTCTGTTGCAGCAAATATTTCTAGTGTCTTAGCAAGAACTTCTTTGATTGCCCTATTCAACTCGTTGTAGATGTCATTAATATGTAGCGTGGAATGTCTTGATAGTCACCCTAAACCTACTCGACTCGGATGCGATGTTAGAAGGACGTGTACGATGTGTTCCAGCCTACTTGTAATATTGGAAATTTAAAAGTCGAGTTTCGAAGTTCTTGCAGTACTTGACAAATATGGCAAATACCTAAATAAAGGATGTTCGTCTGTGAGTGACAGTGACTAGCGATCCGGTGTGATGACTTACAAGTGGCTTTCAACTTGAAGTTACTACAGTAATCAGAGGCGGGTTTCCTATCTCTCACTCAGGCCAGTATTGGCCCAGGAATGCGTCAACCTCGACCACCTTCAAGTTCAAGTTGGGTTCTGATCTTCGTCTTCGTCTTGTTAATGGTGTCTTGCGGTGCATTGCGTTGCGCTTGGGAGAGGAATACGGATTTTCGTGGACTTGGCAGGCACCGGTCGACATGCAAATATTACCAGAGGGCGAGCACATTAGCCACACAGAAAAGACGGGACCGGGCCCAAGAGTCAACATTGCAAAATTTGACCTCTCAGTTCACTGCAGCTAGTATTACTACTAGTAGTAATCCTGTAAGTCGCTACCAACTTGTTTATTTACGGACGGTTATAATCTAATGATCTCACATATCTTCCCGTCCTTCATAGCTTAGACCGATCCGATTTACGAAGACACACAACTTGAAACCCATTGCTTCATGTGAAACTACTAAGGCGTTCTGTGCGCCGCCCGAGCACACCAAGCCAAACCGGAGTGCTGCTTGCACTAGTCCCCCGACTTTTGCATTCGACCCTGATCAGTCAGACTCAGATGTTGCAATGGGGGATGCCACAATACGAGATCATGATATTCCAGGTGCGTACCTCTATGACATTCTATCGCTGTAACAGCGTTCATGGATCCCACACAGGCAACCTTCCTGCGCGTCGCATACGTAGGCTAGTCCCACGACATTTTGACGATATTTTACCTGCAAATGAAGACATCAATACGTCTGATTCTTCTTGGAACGACCCGTTTCCTTTTACCGAAGCTCAGAACCAGCCACCACGCAGAATTCAAAGAGTCCTTTTGACTCTGCGGGATTCTCTTCAAACGGCGTTTAGCGTGATCGGCCTCTGTCGACAATATCCTAGATGGCCCTCGTTCGAGCCCGACAAATTTGTTCCATCTACACTACTATCCAAATCCTGTCCAACGGTTCCTAATGCGCATAATACCCAGACTAACCCACCTCGCGGGGTCTCTGAACCACCGTTTCCTTTCCCTAATATGACTATCTACCGTCTTATGACGTGGATGAATTCCGGCAGCCATCAGAAATCGGAAACGGAAGTCATGCGTCTGGTTAAAGATGTGATTCACGCAGAAGACTTCAATCCCAGGGACCTGGATGGGTTTTCAGTGAGGAGAAGTTTACACGCATTGGACGATCACGGAGAGCACGGGGCTGTCACCTTCCCGGACGACTGGGTGGAGTCGGATATTACTCTTGACATACCAACAAAATCGAAAGACGATCCGTCCAGGTCATTCAGTATCCCGGGATTTCATTACCGGCCACTTGTAGCCGTGATTCATTCCGCATTTACTGACATTCAAGCTAGTGCATTCCATCTTTTCCCCTTCAAACGCTTGTGGAAAGATCCGCTGGATGGTCATCAAGAACACGTGTTTGATGAGCTGTACTCTTCTGACTCTTGGCTAGAAGCTCAGGAGGAACTGCAAAGGCAGCCGAGAGAACATGGCTGCTCACTCGAGCGCGTGATCGCCGGACTCATGTTATTTTCTGACGCAACGCATCTAGCAAATTTTGGAACGGCCAAAGCTTGGCCCCTCTACTTATATTTTGGAAATTTAACGAAGTACGCACGCTCGGCACCCAAATCTGGTGCTTGCCATCTTGTCGGCTTTTTACCTTCCATAGGCAAATTGCATCTCGTGCCATATGTCTCTCACATTAGATTTTTAGCTTCCAGACAACGTCAAGGATGTCCTTAGCACCTTACCTCGGATATCAAAAAGTGGCATGGCAGCGCTTCATGCGCACTGCCGGCGAGACTTGTTCCATGCATGTTGGAAACATTTACTTGACGCAGACTTTCTTCAAGCGTACCACCATGGAATAGTACTCCAGTGTCCGGATGGCATCCTGAGAAGGGTATTTCCGCGTATCTTCACATACTCGGCCGATTATCCGGAGAAGTGTGCTTTTTTTATTCGTTGCCTTATGATACTAATCAACATTTCAGAGTTTTAATAGCGACGATAAAGGACATGGGCTCATGCCCATGTCCACGCTGTCTCATTCCAAAGACCTCTTTTGATCTCCTTGGTCTGTTTGGAGACATGCGAGATCGCCTAGTTAAGGTTCGAACTTACTGTCTAGCAGAAGTAATCAAGGCCCGCGGATTTATCTATAAGTTTGGAAATATGGTTGATGGCTCAAAGGTATGGACGGCTCTCGGAGAAGGGTCATGGGTTCCGACCGTGGTGAGTGCCTTCAGAATCAATTCCCATTCGATGCACGCCTGATTTTCGTATAGAACGCATTTGCAGAAACACTTGGGCCTTTAGGATTCGATACATTTCGCATGCTTGTTATTGATTTCATGCACGAATGCGAACTAGGTACATGGAAAGCGTTATTTACGCATCTCATCCGCTTACTTTACGCACTTCCTGGTGGCGACGGCCTGGTCGCATGTCTCGACAACCGGTTTGTTGCACATCGGTTTCCTTCACAATTCGAACCTGATCGTGATTAAATATAGATTTCGACATATTCCATCGTATGGCAATGGAGTCATTCGCAAATTTGCGAATAATACTTCGGAAATGAAAAAACTCGCAGCACGGGACTTCGAGGACATTCTACAGGTCTGTGATGCTGCTTAAGTTGCCGACGTGCATGGTTAACGTTCTGTCTCAGTGTGCTATGCCCGTCTTCGAAGGGCTGTTCCCAGAAGACCACGATAAAATCGTACAGTCCCTTTTGTACAGGTTTGCACAATGGCACGCCCTCGCCAAACTAAGGATACATTCCGAAACTACCTTGTCAGTTTTGGATTCGACGTTCACGAGACTCTCTCGTCAATTGCGCCACTTCCGAGATTTCACTTGCGCTGTTTTCACCACAGTTGAATTACCAAGGGAAAAAGCTGCTCGTGAACGTAAGGCTGCACGACAAGGATTAGATTCCAACAATCGAGATCCGTCGAGTGGCAGTCGAAAGGTCAAGAAATTCAATATGAATACTTACAAATATCACGCCATGGGGGATTACCTGCGGTCAATCCGACTTTTTGGGACAATAGACTCATTTACTTCGCAAATCGTATGTGACTCTTTGAATGTCTTCCGATCTCAATTTGATTTTCGGCTAGGGAGAGCTAGCACATAGAGCACTAAAAGCTTTCTACCCATTGACAAGTAAACTAGATACACCAGCTCAACTCGCTAAGCACGAGCGTCGTCGTCGTGTTCTTCGACGAGTGGCGGAGACGGATCATAACTGCGAGCAGGGTACCGGTTGAGTTGCCAGAGTTCAAAAATCATCATTATATTCCGAAGCTCAATCGCAATAACCCAATACATATTTTTACTTTCCTTCATGAGCATGGTGATGATCCAGCCGTAGTAGTAAGTGCTACTGTCTTCATTTTCATCTTGCTCACAATAACGCGTAGGCGTTCATACCGAAGCTCAAAGATCATATCCTATATCGACTTCGACAGTTAGATGTGAGCCATTGTGATCATACTTTCACGGACGACGAACGCAATTCAGTTATCATCTCGGACAACAGGCTGTATTCTGTCCAAACCATGCAGGTATGTTATTCGTGCTGACATTTTTGCTATTGTATTACCCTTTAATTTCACAGGTCCATTACATGACTTATGACCTTCGACGAGAGTATGACAATATCAACCCTCGAACACACTCTGACGTCATGGTATTATCTGGGGAAACAAGACCCCAGCATCCATACTGGTACGCAAGGGTACTGGGGATCTATCACATGGACGTATTGCTCAACGTCGAAGGCCCATTCAAAAAACATCAGATCGAGGTCCTTTACGTTAGGTGGCTGGCGCCTCTGACTGGTCACCACTCAGGGATGAAGTGTGCTCGACTTCCCAAAATCGCGTTCGTTGAGGACACTGATAGCGATGCATTCGGGTTTCTTGATCCCGCTCAAGTCATCTGAGGCGCGCATTTGATTCCAGCGTTTTCTTCTGGGCGTGGAACCACCTCCCTTCGTCACGGGAAGTCTTTTGCACGTCAATGTGGCGAATTAGATGACTGGGAAGTTTATTGTGTTGGAATGTAAGTGCGATCTCCTAGCCTGCTTTTCTTACTCGAGCTGTAAATTTCTCAGATTCGTCGACCGCGATATGTTTATGTGCTACACGCACTACGGGATTGGTCATCCTACCGCCCTCCGGAAGCTGACGAAAGATTGTGCCGACGCGGATCTCGCAGATAGCCCAGAATCAGAGGAAGATGAAACCAACGGAGACTGGGAAAGCAATCTCCAACCTTGCGAGGGCGACAGCGAGAGGGAGAGCTGCGACGATGACGGAGGAGAGGAGGTGCAAGAAGATGTAGATGATGACCAAGAAGACTTCGAACAGGATGATGACTCGGAAGAGTCGAGTGTAAATGATCCAGATGACGTTCCAGATGACGTTCCAGATGACGTTCCAGATGACATCGAAGACGCGGACGATGACCGCGTGTATTTTTAAATAGTCAGTCCTTAACGTTTGTTGAGCCCGATCTACCTCTTGATTATCACTACATTACGGTTGACGATGGTTCACACGCAGCAACGTCAGATTTGGTTCAATTGAGAGACTTAGCGTTAACGATAGTTGATATGAACTCGCCCGCATTATGGAGGGGAATGCAGTGGACTGGTAGTTCCGCTGATCTGCCTAATGCATGCAACATTGCAAGCACTGTTGCTTGTTTGTCTATGTTTGTTTGTTTTCTCTAACCAAACAAGTTCAAGTCGAGCTGCAACACCGAGTCAGTGCATAATCATCATCATCATGCTCCTCAGATGGTTTATCCTTTAAATTCAAGTTTCGCGTCAGTCCGGATGGGTGAGTGTGGGATGGATGCAAGTGCTTCTGAACTTTTTTTTTTTGTTCTAGACTAGTTATCTTTCTCCGATGCATCATAATTATGAGCTTTGTTTTTGCTTGCGCATGCGGCTTATGCGGCCGCAATGGCTATTTTGCAAGGGACCGAAATGTAGGCATTTATTCTTCATCTTTGTCTAAACATCTTGAAGTGATCCGATGGGCCTTGTACACGCTGTACCCATATGTCAACATTGCGCACGAAAACATGGCACAGGGAAGGTGAGCAACCTCGCCTTGACGATGGAGCACGCGTTTAATCTTTGTCTTATCAGCACGCCAGTGCACGCTACTGGTGGAGCTTGCCTCTGGTGTCCAGAGTCATACGCTCCATGCATGGAGATACTAAGACTTCGATAAGATCTAGAATGACTTGCTAACGGGTCTCATGCTCATGGCCCCCGTCTCATCACACCCTCCCCGATGCGCTGCACTCGCTGGCATGTCCCTAACCAAAAATGTCGGGCGAAGTTCAGCGCATGCTGGAGTTCACCCCAGCGAAATTGTGATCGCCATTATTAAACTGGTGGGAAATTTATGTTCAGCTCTCGCCTATTTTGTCTTGCCTGAAGCCTATCAGGTGCATGCTGTAAGAGGCTGATGGCGTTGAGCATCGCGGTCCAGAGGTACGTGCAATGTGGAGTTTATGCTGCTTCATTCCGTTAACCTGCCTCGTTTCTATAGTACTCGGACACTCGGGACAGCGTTGTGGCAAGGCTGTGTGCCCGGGCGAACTTGAATGTCCCCAGTGGTATGTAGCTCTCCTGGAGTCTACCCGCTTAGTGACACCAAGTCTTCATTTTTATCCAGCCATCGTCCAGGTTGGCCTCTTCATGGACGAGCATCTGATGTAGTGATATTTGAAACGGTTGAGTAGTTCAACTTCTCGCATGTCACCCATATCAAGTGACCAATTCATTTTACAGGCGCCGCTATGTACATGTGATAGTCAATCACTTATTCGAATGAGTGGCGATGATTTCGGACTTGACGGATGAGCAGTGAGTAATCGTAGTTTGTAGATAATCGATTATCCATGGGATAATACAGAACTTTGAGCTTCAACGGCGCCAAGTGACATTTGAACAAAAAGGATAACGAGAATATAGAATTTATGGATTAATACAGATGGCTATCATACACATTGTATCTGCGAGCTACAATCAGTGTGGTAGAAATAGCACTGTAGGTTATATGTACTAGACTTGGGAGTAGTACGAGTCGAAACTTTTGCTATACGTTGGCAGTGAGCTTGAGAAGGTCCTGAAAACCCTTGGAAGCTTAAATCAAAATAAGCAAGAACATCAAACTCAATCAATGTTGAAGGGAATGCATTGCTGCCTCTCGCCCGCTGTGATGGCAGGATGTCACAACGATGTTGCGAACTGCAAAACCTTTCTAGATCTGTTGGTAAATGGTGAGGGAAACTTCCCACAGAAGGTCTTGAATAGCATCTCAGTTTGAAACACAGATAAGGCAGAACAAAAATCATCGACGAGGTCGAGGGTAGTGCACTATCACCTCCTACCCCGCTACAATTGTGGTATCTCCTAATGTTATTATAACGTGCAATGGTTTTGTAGATCTGTTACCGAATGCCAAAGGCACCTCTCACTGAAAGGTCTTGAATGATCTCGTAATTCAAAATATAAATGAGGTAAAACGACAATGTTCAAAAAGGTTGGCATATTTATGATACCACCCCTCACTGGCTACAGTGGGGGACTGTCAGAACATTGTCACGGTCTGCTAAAGTTATTCTATATTTGCATTCCTCGATGGCTATATATCAATAACTAACATTTCTGATAGTATAGATGGTCATGTTTAGCAGGAGCAAAATTATATTCTTCTATAGTTACCACGGTCACAATATCAAGGACTCATCGATTCACTGATGACCACGAAAACTTTTTGTCCGCCCAAGTCTTTCGGCTCACCACAAAGTTTACATAAGTGTCCAAACTCGGCGTAGCTACGCCTAGGGTTAGTCAAATTTGGGTTGACTGCTTCAAGTTCATGTGTTCAAGGCCAGTTCACCGGCATGTCTTCAAGTTATCTAGAAGTCGACATTTCTCTACTTGCCGTGTTTTTCAATCTTTGAAAAACGCTAGCGCAGACCCCAAAGCCTATTCAAAGACTCTTCTCTTGCCAAAAACCTCGTTTTCGCTTTGGGTAGACTCAGCAAAATCCGAGTCGTTGTTTAAAAAGAAGACTTGTGAAGAGCTATATCGATGGCAGGTGCGTTACTCAAACTCATTCATATTCCTTGTTAAATGCAACAGTATACAGGCTCAGAACTCACACCGACCACTCTTCGTTCTCCTCGACGGCCCTCCTTATGCGAATGGTCACCTTCACATGGGTACGCACGGAGCAATATATGAATATCTGCAATATTAACATTTCATTATTTTCAGGACATGCTTTAAATAAGATTATAAAGGATATCATCAACAGGTACCAAGTCTTGACAGGTCATCAAGTCCAGTAAGTTCTTCCTTCCTATGATTGATTAGTACCACTCATCCGTCGAAGCTACCACCCCGGCTGGGACTGTCATGGTTTACCTATCGAAAATAAGGCTTTACAGGAGTTAAAGGCGCGTAGTTCTTCCTCCTAGCGATGACATGTCGAACAAAGATGAAATTTAGAAGGATGCCCTTTCATTACCCCCCAACGTCATACGCGCGGCAGCCAAAGCAACGGCAGAGCGCGAAATGAAGACGCAGCAGGAGGAATTCGAGCAGTTCTGCATAATGGCCGATTGGAACCCCAAAACAACCTTCCGCACGCTTGGTACGACTTGAGACAGAATATGACTACATTTTGACTTACAGACCTGTTCCTCAAGACCATGACTATGAAATTCGTCAGCTTCAGGTATTTCAACGAATGGTTGAGCAAGGTATGCGATTTCTTGACATCCTGTCACTCGACTCTATTATTTATTTATACTACGTAGGTCTTATTTACCGGCACTACCGACCAGTACATTACTCTCCCTCATCGCATTCCGCTCTCGCAGAAGCGGAGCTCGTCTACAACGACGAACATGTCTCGCATTCAGCCTATGTGTACCTTCCCGTTGGACTCACAGACTGCACTTGCGAACACTGCTCTCCGAGAAGTCTTAGCCAAAGAGCCTTTGGTAAGTTTGCTAGTGTGGACCACTACGCCTTGGACTCTAACAGCAAACATGGTATGGATTAGTTTTCTCAAATTCAACAGCCTCACAGATATCCTTCATTAGGGCATCGCCGTTCATCCCGAATTGACTTACAGTTTTGTGCGCTCATCTGTTAAGGAGGGTGTTCTGGTTGTTGCCAAAGATCGTCTTGTTCCGCTGGAGCACATCATCGGACCCTACGAAGTTATCGCTGAAATGAAGGGCGCAGATCTGGTGGGCGCGCAATTCCAGTCCGTCTTCGCTCCCCTCCATCTGTCTGGTTCGATGAGCGCAAAGATCATTGCGGCATCTCATGTCACATCGGAGTCTGGATCTGGTCTGGTGCACTGTGCCCCTGCACATGGTGCAGAAGATTACCTGGCATTTCGAGCGCTAGGTCTTTTGCAAGGTCCTACGGATATTGTTTGTCACGTCGACGATGCTGGCAAATTTTCTCCTGATGTTGCTCATGTCGTAGGCGAAGAAGCTGCGCAAACACTAGTGGGACAAGAGGTACTCAAGGATGGGAGCAAGGCCATTGTCAAACTACTTGAGTCCACTGGGTCCCTTGTGAAAGTGCAGAGGATCAAGCATCGCTACCCGTATGATTGGAAGACTGGGGAACCTATCATTGTAACGTAAGTTGCGCCTGGCAAGAGATACCCACCTCGGTACTTACAGTCTTACAGGGCCACCTCGCAATGGTTTGCTAATCTGGATGGCATCAAGGATGATGCGCTTCACGCACTGAAGGATGTACAGTTTTATCCGCCTTCGTGTATGTTTCTCTTCTGTCTATGTGATTATATTCTGAGCTTGTTTGATCACAGCTCGCAATCGACTAGAGTCGTTCGTTCGTTCGCGTTCCGAATGGTGCATTTCTCGCCAGCGAGTGTGGGGTGTCCCGATCCCGGCTCTATACCACACCCCAACGGATACCGCTGTCCTCTCATCCAAATCCCTCACTCACATCTTACGCGTTGTGTCTGAGCGAGGCGTGAGTCATTGGTGGGAAGGTCCAGTCGAAGACTTCCTTACCCCCGAGCTACTCGCCCAATTCGAAGGTGGTCCTGAGGCTTGGCGCAAAGGCACGGACACGATGGACGTCTGGTTTGATAGCGGGTCAAATTGGAGTACACTGAGCGCCCCCACAGGCGGAAGAAAACATCGGGCGGACGTATGTCTTGAGGGCACAGATCAGCATCGCGGGTGGTTCCAGAGTCAGCTGTTAACCTCAGGTGGGCGTTAGCTCCGGACAAAATGCTGCAAGGCCGGTGAGCCCATACGGAACGCTAATTACACATGGTATGGTACTTGATGAGGCGGGCAAGAAGATGAGTAAATCCCTCGGAAATATCGTCAGCCCGATGACCATCATCCACGGTGGCAAGGTCAGTCATCTCCTATTTTGCGCAGTACAGTTCGCTGAAGTTTTGCGGTTGACAGGATAAGAAAAAAGAACCTGCGTACGGTGCCGATGTCCTTCGCTTATGGGTGGCAACTGTCGAGTACTGGCGAGATATGTCCATTGGACCCACAGTTCTTGCACAGTGTGCGGAATCCATGAGGAAGATCCGTAATTCTGCTCGGTTTATTCTTGGAAATATTGGTACAATTGCTGAGCGAAAGCACTTTGTTCCGGTTGAACGCAACGAACTGGGTTTGGTTAGTCCACACATTTAATTGATGTCTCATGCCAAAGTTGATTATTGTGACAGGCGGAGCGCTTTGTGATGAACGAGCTTTACAAGCTTGATCAAATTGCTACGGAGGGATATGCAAACTACAACTTCCCAAAAGGTGAGAGCTCATCATGTTCATGGAAATTACAAGCTTAGACTCTTCGCGCTAGTCATGAATTCCTTGACCAACTTTGCAAACATTACGTTGTCATCGCTCTACTTTGACATCACGAAAGACTGCCTCTATGCCAATGACATTCAAAGTGTCGAGAGACGGGCAGTTGTGACTACCCTTGCCAAAGTGAGCGTTATCCGGGGAGAATATACGTTTGACTGATGTCCCTACCAGGTCCTCGATTCTATGACCTCTGTAATGGCCCCCGTGCTCCCTTACCTAGCAGAGGAAATCCACAGTACTCTCCATGAAGGTGACGAAGCTGTGTCCCAGGTATCTGTCTTTGCAAAGAAGTGGACTCCTGTTGTGAGTATTGATGTCGCAGCTGCATGTACTCTCCCTGATGTTTTCTTGAACCGCATAGAGCGCTGAGTGGAATGATCCGCATGCGAACAAGACATGGCTAGTTTACTGAGGATGCGCAGCGTCGTGCTATCTCTTTTGGAAAAGGCTCGAGGGGACAAGTAAGTGCCCAATTATTTTTACGTCCTAGTCCGAACGTGACTCGGTGTAGGCATCTGAAGAGTTCTCTCGAAGCTGAGGTAGATATTATCTTGCCCAATGATATATCCGTGCGACCGTGTCTGTTACAGTTGATCGAACGCGAAGGTGAGCAGTTTGATCTTCCCGCTTTTCGTAACTGAACGGTAGTTGTATGCAGAGACGTTCCTGAAGACGCTTTTCATCGTTTCTGATGCCAACATCACGGACGAAGGCTCTCTCGGCACTAGTTCATTCGCGTGGTCCTATGTCTCTTCGATGGATATACCCGGTATGTTCTATGTTTTCGACAGCTGTTTAATTCGTCTCATTCCTTCTGCGTAGACTCGGACTTGGAGCTGGCCATTCGCATTAGACCTGCATCCTCAAGTAAGTGCCCACGGTGCTGGACGTATACTCGTGAAGAGGAGCATGATTTATGTGCCCGCTGTGAGGATGTTGTTCGACCTGCGGAGTAGATTGTTAGCGAAGATATCATACACACGTATATACACTACGACCCTAAATAATACTCCATCAGTCCCACCTCCTGCACTTGTTCAAGCTTGACTAGCGTACGTTCTGTGAGAACAACACCACGACATTGGGTGCATGCGGCAGCATCTTATATGCCAAATCAAGGCTCGGTGCGTTCAGGAGAGTTTATGAAACATCGTCATTTGCTCACGCCATAAAACAGCCCAGCACTTATAGTATCTATCCACTGCGATATCTATCCCAAGAATTTCAACCAACCATGGTCAAGGCTTTGATCCTCATTGCAGATGGAACGGAAGAAATGGAGTTGTAAGTTACGTCTAGATTCTGTATCATCCCCTAATCAATGCGCTAATGATTGCTCGGGTGCACATATAGCACGATCGCATACGACACGCTTGTCCGCGCAGGAATAGAATGCACATCTGCTTTTGTCCCTAGGGGTCTCTCACCATACGGATCTTCTGATACAAGCCCTCCGCTTGCAGTTTGCTCAAGACAAGTGAAGATCCTCCCTGATGTCACCCTCGATCCACTTGCTGCCGGTCCGGTGGGCATTTTCATCTGCTTTGAAGTGTGTCCGAGGTCAAGCTCATGGTATCTTACTTCTTCAGGAAAAGTACGATGCCCTCGTCATCCCCGGTGGTATGGGAGGTGCTGTGACGATGGCAGGATCAACAGAGGTGCAAAACCTTGTTCGTTCTTACTACAGCCATCCAGAGAAGCGAATTATTGGCATGATATGCGCAGGTATGATCTAATTTGATCGTATTCGTGATCTATGAAGCGTATGTACGTTTTGCAAGGTTCCAAGGTCGCGATCACAGCAAAACTTCCTGGTCAACCGATCACGTCGCACCCATCTGTCAAGAGCGAGTTCCCAGACTGTGAGTCGTGGCGAAATTGATGGGAATGATCGGTGTAGCTTCTCTGTTGTGCTAGATTTCGACTACAAGGAGCAAAATGTGGTCGTGTCGGATGCCGTCCCAGGCAAGGCGACGCTCGTCACGAGGTGAGTCAGTATCGCGATTTTTTAGCTAACGACCCTGCTGACCTTGATCTCCAGCCGCGGACCAGGTAAGTTGCATCCCATTTGTGTGTTCGTTGTCTCTTCACTGTCGCTGAATAGGAACTGCGTTTCCTTTCGTATTCACGCTGATCGAGCTCTTGTGCGGGAAGGAAAAACGCGACGAAGTTGTAGGACCTATGATGTTCCCTTCTGGCACAGTGACTGGGTATCCGTTCTGAATGGACTGCCCGAATCTGATGAGCCAAACTCCAGTTGGTAGCGTAACTTGCTATTTTGAACAAGTACTTTGACGAAGTCATCCTGCGAGCTGACATATAAGGATTTGGCCCTAATTCGACTACCATAGCGTTTGTTCAATTTATGAGCTGTCGAAGGTTGTGGAAGACTTTGAAGTTTGTAGTACCGACGCGTAAGTTACGTAGTCGCTTGAGAGTGTTGAAGAGGCGATTAAGGCGCATTTCTTACTTCCCATCCTCCGCGATTTTTTTCTGCTTGTCGCATGCGAGCTCTCTTGCACGCTGTGCGGCGAATCCATGAACTTTCCTGTGGGATAAAAGTTGTCCGGGGTGACTTGCATCTGACTCGGATAACGTATGGGCCCAATTTTATCGAGTCATACCGAAACCGCGTTTTGGTCAAAAGACCCTTAACCACCATTTCTCGATATACCACATCTACAACTATGACCTCTTTAGAATCTGTAGCCCAGTCCCTTGCTGGGCTGTCAATCACTCCATCTGCCAGCATCACGCATGCTGAAACAAATTCGCCCGGCATCTTGGCGAGAAACGCTGCTTGCGACCTCATCTGCGCCTAAATCATTCGAGCTGATCAAAACGCTCGTCTACAAGCCGAAGACTGCAAAAACTGCGATTCCGGTCCCTGTTGTCGTCATTGCCCGCGAAGAGACCGAGACGAGCTCATCGGCGCTCGGTAAGAAGCTTAACCTGAAGGAGCTGAGGTTGGCATCAGAGGATCTGCTTGCTGAATTTTTCGCGCTCGATAAGAACTCTTGTACGTTCTTTCTTATGACGCGGTGTAACCAATGTGATTTACATGAACGATCAGTGTCGCTACTTTCGTTGACTAGCGAGACGTTCCCAAAAGTTGTCACTGTGATCGATGCATCGATCGCGTCCTCCTCATCAACATTTGCGTTACACGCACTATCCTCGAGTGCAACTGTCTTCCTTTCTGGACAGGATATCCTGTCTTACCTCCAAACACTCGAGACTGAGGACTTGAAAGTCCAAGAAATCGACTTTGCTTCCCTCAAATCTGATGTTGCCACAACTCCTTCAAAACCTGCTGCAAAAGAGAAAGAGGTCGCGAAAATCGATGGCGCCGTTCAGATCGCCATCGGTGTCAAGAAGGAAGTTGATTTCTCTGCGTGGTATCAGAGCGTAGGTTTCTTTGTCCAGTTGCCCTGATCTAGGACTTATTTGTGTGCTTTAGGTCTTAATTAAAGCAGAAATGCTCGAGTACTACAGTGTTAGTGGATGCTATATCTTGAGGCCGTGGTCGTATAGTATCTGGGAGGAGATCCAAGGTATGATAAGTAGCTCTCGACCGATCCTAAATACTAAGGCGTGTTATAGACTGGTTCAACAAGAAAATCAAGGCAATGGGCGTTCAGAATGTATACTTCCCTATGCTTGTGTCACAGAAGGTGCTCGAACGTGAGAAGGACCACATTGAGGGTTTCTCTCCGGAAGTCGCATGGGTTACAAGAGCGTAAGTGCATAATGAAGTGAATGGACTCTATACTGATAATGTGACAGTGGGAGTTCTGACCTTGATGAGCCAGTAGCCATTCGCCCGACATCTGAGACTGTTATGTATCCTTGTAAGGCAATTTCTATTGTCATAGAGAGGGCAACTTATTCATTGCTCGCAGATTATGCCAAATGGATCAAGAGTCATCGAGATTTGCCACTGAAATTGAACCAATGGAACAATGTCGTTCGATGGGAGTTCAAACATCCGCGTTAGTCCTTGTGCTTGAACACTGTCGGTTGATGGTTTATCATCTTATTCAGAACCGTTCCTCCGTACTCGGGAGTTCTTGTGGCAAGAGGGCCATACTGCTCACCTTACCAAGGCCGAGGCTGATAAGGAAGTCCGGGAGATCCTGGACTTGTACCGCCGCGTGTACGAGGAACTCCTTGCTGTCCCTGTTATTCCTGGCATCAAGTCCGAGAAGGAGAAGTTCGCTGGTGCCCTCTATACCACTACGATTGAAGGTTTTGTTCCTTCCTCGGGCCGTGGTATTCAGGCTGCTACCTCGCATTGCTTGGGCCAGAACTTTTCGCGCCCGGAAATGTTCAACATCGTGGTCGAGGACCCGAATGATCCCTCTGGCCAAGGCAAGACCTTTGCATGGCAAAACTCGTGGGGATTGTCGACCCGGACAATCGGTGTTATGACCATGGTGCACGGTGACAACCAAGGGTTGGTTCTTCCTCCGCGAGTTGCATCTATCCAGGCTGTCGTAGTTCCGTGTGGTGTCACAGCAAAGACAAGTGACGAAGACAGAGCTAAGATCAACAACGCCTGCGATGACCTCGCAAAATCTCTGATAGATGGGGGTGTTCGGGCTAGGGCGGATCTTAGGGAGGGCTATACCCCGGATATAAGTTCAACTGACTGGGAACAAAAGGCATGTTCTCTACCATCGGCTGCCGCCGCTTGTCCTCTGATATGTTGTCCGTTCCATGAACAGGGTGTCCCCCTTCGTCTAGAGATAGGTCCTAATGACCTTGCGAAGCAGCAGACGCTGTCCGTGCGCCGTGATACTGGTGCAAAGATCCCCGTTGCTCTCGCTGACCTTGCCACCACAATCCCGAAGATGCTCGAGACTATCCAGAACGATATGTTCCAGCGTGCTCTCACTGAGTACAACTGCGCATGTTAAAGAAGTTACACGATGGGAAGACTTTGTCCCCACACTAGACAGCAAGTGCATAGCTGTCATTCCGTGGTGCGAGCGTGAAGCATGTGAAGATGACATCAAGGAGCGAAGCGGCAGAGCGTGAGTGTTTTATGCAGTCTTTGATCTGGACACCTATGTTTTTGATCCTCGGGAACCCCGGGGATTTAAACGGCATCTAACATCCTATTTCTGAACAGTGCAGAACAGCAGGACGAGCGTGCCCCATCCGCTGGTGCCAAATCCCTTGCTATTCCGTTCGAGCAGGAACGTTGGTCTCCTATCAAACTGGGAGAAACGAAGTGCGTTGGCTGTGGACAGGAAGCAAAGCGTTGGACCATGTTTGGGAGATCCTATTAGAATGCCTTACATATTGTTCTATCGTTCGAGAATAAAATTACATGAAGGGGTTTCTCTGTTCTTTCATTTCTTACAGACAACTAGTATACACGTATCATATATAGCTGGCGGTTACACATGGCCTCGTTCAGTCTTGGCGCGTTACTAAGTCACTTGACATGCCAAGACATTGAAAACCAGAATCGGAACCAATTTCCTAAATTCTCTGCATACTACTACTAGTAGTAAGCCACAGCCTGAGTACTGATTGTCTTGCCCTCGTGATACAACACGGGGCAAGAGTCACCGTGCAGGCCACGCATTAGCGATTGCCTGAGATCTTCCTGTCAATGTGCCTTTCTTTTGCTATCTTTCCCCGCTCTTCGGACGCCTAAGAGCTTCCAAACCAATGCGGCCAAGGGTTTCGTAACGTTTGACGGTATCTGTAAGTCGTAGCCTCCTGCCACGGGCGGCGAAGACGTACTAATTACCGCGACAGCTGGCATGAACGTCGCACTTACAGACACAAACTAGTTCCGTGAGCAGTCTATAAACAAGCCTTTTCATGCTTACAATCAAGAGATGGCCTAGTATGCATACTAGGAACTTTGAGATAGCCGGCCAGGCCGCTAATCCACATGTCAAACCTCATGGACAGATATCGTGTCAAATATGAAATTCTTATTGTGCATGGGAAGCCAGCGCTCGATTTTGCAACAGCACTGAAAGGGTAAATTTCAACCAAAAAGTCCAAGTTCCGAAATGAACTAGTGATACCGTGATGTGAGTATCAACAGCCAGCACGTACTATGGGGCTAAATTTGTTACACTCGCTTGCATTCCATGGGTCTGGAATCACCAGGGCATCATATTTCCATTTCATTACATCAAAATTCGCTAGCTGTTACAATGTTTGGCTGCCCCGCATTCTCCGCATCTCATTGCATACGGTAAACCCTCAGGCTGGTTGGACTACATTCAGTTTACTTACGCGATTACAGAGAGGTCCTATGCCGTATGGTATTTCGTTGTTCTCTTGGCCAGATCGGTACATCAAGCGCCAGTCTTATTGAGTTCACGCTTGATGCCGGGTTACCCACTCAACAAGTGACTCCAAGTTTGATGGCGTCACCATTATAATAATGTTTATTACGGTCTCATGACACACTTACGCGCGCGTTCCAATTTTGTCGTTCAATTTGAGTTCCACAAGTTCCATGCGGTCGGTGCCTGACACTGAATAAAACGCGTCGACCCAACGACATATTGTACTCCAACCCTTCACCTGTTCCCTCCCCCCCTCTCGTCAACATGGGCAAAGGTGTAAGTTGCACTTTATTTTGAACCCTTAGTTGTTGTGCTTAATGTGTTCAACAGTACAACGCGCGTATCGCCTCGAATCCAGTGAGTGATCATAAGCTCCTACTACAAGCGTTCATACTTGGATGGGATTCTGATATTCATCTGATAGTACATCGTCGGTACATTCGCATGTATCGGTGGAGGTCTCTTCGGTCTGGACATATCTTCCATGTCCGCAGCATTGAACGTGAGTCCATCATTATGATTATCCACGCTTGATGTAATTTCGACGATGCTGATGTATTATATGTTAACCCTGGGCAGAACCCCGCGTACACGAACACTTTCAACAACGTGCGTTTAATTTCTTAATATGCTCTTGTGTGTGATTCACGAGATTTTCATGCAGCCCACTGCCAATGCACAAGGTGCCATTGTCGCTTCTATGCCCGCTGGCTCCTTGATTGGAGCCCTTTCTGTTACCTATCTTGGTGATAAGCTTGGGCGCAAAAAGACGATCATCTTCGCTGCCCTTTTCTGGGTCATCGGTTCTATTCTTCAGTGCGCGTCAGTCGTAAGTGTATCATCCTGTCATGTCATCATTTCTCTGATGAGATGCTATTACAGAATCGCGGCATGCTTGTTGTTGGCCGTATTATCTCTGGGATCTCCGTCGGTATCGCTTCTACAGTTGTCCCTGTTTATCAATCCGAGATTGCTGCACCTGAAATCCGCGGTCGCCTGGTCGCCTTCCAACAATGGTCTATCACTTGGGGTATCTTGCTTCAGTACTTCGTTCAGTTCGGTTGTTCGTACATAAATGGTACTGCCTCATTCCGTATCCCATGGGGTCTCCAGATGATCCCCGCCATCGTTCTTGGTTTCGGTATGCTAGCGTTCCCCGAGTCCCCTCGTTGGCTCGTTGATCATCACCGGTATGCGTCCTTTTTATACATATCAAACTCTTATCTCATGCTTCTTAACAGCGAGGCAGAGGCTTTGGAGATTCTTGCCGACCTCCACGGTAAAGGCAACCAGCAAGATGATCTCGTCGTTCTAGAGTTTGAGGAAATCAAGTCACAGGTTTACTTCGAACGAACTGAAGGTGCCAAGTCTTGGTCAGACCTCCTCAAGCCCGGTGTGTCGCGCCGTGTCGTCCTTGGTTCATCTCTCCAGATGTGGTCTCAGCTTACTGGTATGAATGTTATGATGTAAGTTCCCTCTCCAGCCTTTGGTTATTCGATTCGTTTTTACACCCAAAACAGGTACTATGTCGTCTACGTCTTCGAGGGTGCTGGTCTTACTGGTCGTCGCGCGAATCTCATCGCAGACTCTGTGCAATATGTCCTTAACGTCGCCTTTACTGGTAAGATTGATTTACTTTTGATCGGGCGATGATTGTGATGCGCTTAAATTTTAGTCCCTGCAATCATTTACATCGACAAATGGGGACGTCGCCCAATGCTTATCTACGGCTGTCTCATCATGGGTTTCTGGCTCTACCTCGTCGGTGGTCTCCAGGCCCGCTTTGGCCAATGGGGAACTGTCGACGGTGCTTGTAAGTTTAAAGTTTAAACTCCTTAACTTTCTTTGATGCCTACTTCTTTTCTTAATCAGCTACATGGGTGGTACTCAACAATCCCGCCGCCACAAAAGCCATAATCGTGTGTTCCTACTTTTTCGTATCTTCCTTCGCTATCACGATGGGTCCCGCCTCCTGGACATACCCTGCTGAGATCTTCCCCATGCGTGTGCGCGCCAAGGCCGTCTCTCTCTCCACGGCCACGAATTGGTTGTTCAACTTCGCTTTGGCATGGGCTGCACCTCCGATGTTGGCCCACATCCAGTGGAAGACGTATTTCGTGTTCGGGACATTCAACTTCGCAGCCTGCATTCACTTCTTCTTCTGCTTCCCCGAGACAGCACAGCGCTCGTTGGAGGAGATTGAGGATGTGTTCGCACAGGGACACGAGTACAGTGCCTGGGCTGTTTCGAGGTCTGTGGGAAAGAAGGACTTAGCGGATGTACTTGCCCACAAGGTGGATACGAAGGAGTCGGTTGATGCTTAAGGCATGTTTTAAGCTTGCTCGTTTTCTAATTCTTGGTAACGTTTAATAGTTTACTGTATTTGTTAAGCACTGCTATTAGCATAAGCATTTAGCATCATAACCAATCCATGATGATACAGCACGTTTTGCGAACAGTCATGCGCACGCCCGTATCGCAAGCATACCACGTAGGTCTGCGTAAGTGTATTTCAGAGTCATGTACATAGTTCCGGAGTCCCTCTTTATCTTATCGTCCGTTGACCGCACGTTCAGATACGCCAAGTGCTTGCAGGCTACTGACCATCACATCTAGACCTTTGACCTGGCCGTTTATACCATATAGATCTGGATGATTGATCGCCCATCAATCTGGGTCATCATATATCGCCGCCTGGCCTCCTATTTCTAGGCATGGTAACCACCATCACAGCATATCATCGATTCATCGATATATCATCATATAGGCGCAAATAGGCATTATCACTTCATGATCAAGATGCTTGTGTCACACAAGGTACTAGCCCCACGATGCATGGATTCCGATGGAAATTTCAAGGATAAAATTCACTACGCTTGAAATGGTCATTAAATCATGCGGAGCGTTCGCGCTCAGTCACCGCTCCAACATCTGAACACCTGAATGTCCGTCTGGCCGGCGGATGGGTGATTGTGACGAACTGTCCTGCAGATCTGAGTTTCTCCAAATGCTATACTCGGGTTTCGAATTGCGAACATACTCTTGTGTTATGTTATCTCACGTGATTACACAGCATACCACCCTAATCAGGTGACTGGCAGCGTGCAGGTAGAAGTACAACAAAACCTCTCATCCGACCTCCAACCTATCAAACTTGGAATGCGTTTACCGTCTCAGATTGAACTTTCATCTCCATAGAATTTATTTGGTGCCTTCGCCATCACCTTGATCTGATCACTCTTCATCAGCTCGAGCGTGTTTGTGAGCCTGAACATTGACACTGGCGTCGGCTACGTAGACTACATACTCGGATCCGCCATTGCGAACCATGCGGTGCACGGTTTTTATTTGTTCTTGCTATGGAGGCCGTTGAAGAATTTCAAGTTTATATAGAATGGGGACGAAATTGTGCACGAATATTGGTGGAAAAGGATCCTCCACGTTGCATATATGTCATGCAGTCTCCGCAGGAGGTTGGATGGAACTATCAGGTGCGGCTTTACGATCCTTGTGGTTGCAACTCGGACTAGCTCACCCCATTCTTGATTACCAGGTGAAAAATGTTCCTACTGCTTCACGACAACCCGACACTTGTTCGTCCTCACCTGTTCCCTGCGTGCTATCTGCCACGTAGTCTTCTTTGAAGTTGCGCGGCTGTATGTTTGGTACAACCCTGCGTATTCATCGGTTACGGTTGGGACGCGAAGTCATGTTGCGCGGTGTGTTGACACTACTCGCGTACTTATTATCGAGCCTCTTACACGCAGGAGGGGACATCGTTCTTTCTGGAACCTTCATCTCTACTGTATCTTGACCGTTTTTCTCGATGCCATTCTTTTTTTCACAAGCAGTCGTTATAGCCCTTGAAGACGTGTTAATCCAGATCGCAAGACAGCTGGGAGTCAAGGATGGCGCCTGCGCTGGGAGAGCCTTGGGTTTGTCTGGGCTGCATTATGGTTCGGGTGGTGTGTGCCTGGATTTGTCGAGAATATGATCAGGGTGGGTTGGGGGATAAGGAAGTCTACCAGCAGAGTGGGTGGGAATGATATGGGTCCCAATTTGGTGCAAGCTGTGATGGTTGGATTATTTGGATTTGATATCGGGCAGTTTGCTGAATCTTGGTTTGGGACATGAACTGAGATTGACAGGGTTCGTGACAGAACCTTGCCTTTCTGAATGATGAACACCTGAACGTCCGTAATGGACGAATGTTGTCATAGGGTAATTGGATAAAGTACTGACTCCGACTCATAGCAGATGCTTATTGTGCCTAGGACTCGTCACAAGTTGCTAGCTCAATTACGCCTAGTCATGATCTATTACTAGATCATGTGCCAAATACCTGCAACAATGTGAGTTTGTTCAACACTAAACATGTCATACAAATGCTATTAACATAACCTCAAGTATGCATGCGCCCCACATACAACCGCGGATAAGATGTATTGCCACGCCAGAACATCCCAGAAGTCAGAATAAGGGACATTTTGATCAATCACGAGGATCCGTCATAGTGAGTATCAATGACTGGACTCGGACGCTGTCTTCGTCACCCGCGTTAACCTGAAGGCCACCCACCGAAATTTCCCCATCAACGGATTTTGGCACCATACACTATACAAGCAGCACCGATTGTCATGCCCTAGTTTAATGCACGCTACAGCGAGCATTCGATTCTGGGGGTAAGTAGACGTGTTGGTCACCTGTTCCAATTTTTCATGTTGGAGGACGGCGAGACACGTGAAATCACACCCAAGTTAAAATGTCTCAAATTTACAATTGTGCCGCAGTTTCTCACTGGTGCTCCACAGCGACTTCATTTCTTGTTTCCTGTTGTGCGGCCTTCTTACAAGACAGAACCGGATCTTCTACCTCCGTTGAATCACAACCGCTCTTCGCGATGTCATTTTTTTATATCGCAGGCATTCATCATTTAAGTTAGATTGCACATGGCTGCGAAACTTATGAGGGTTAAGGGCAGCGTATGGACGAAAGTTTCGGGGGTATGTCCGAATCCGCAGTATGATTTGAGTAGTGTCCATGTGCATGAAGATATGTCGAGTGCAGCCTGAGGCGGACGAGAAGATAAGGCCATCTAAGGCTTAGGCGGGTGGCGTGGTCAGGACTTGATGTCGGGGAGTTTTGTTGAATCTGATCGGCTTAGACCGTCCGCATCATCGCGTCATGAGCGGAGATTTGAAGGACAAGGTTTATGGCATCATGCCATATGTATCTCATCAGAACGCAGCGGAAGATGATTTGAAGGGCTGTACATGTATGTAAAGATGATAATAAGTTCGACGGGGATTGATGTGGGTGTTGATTCATTAAAGATACGGAATAGTACTCGTTTTCCATCGATACATTGCCAGAACCCACATTTACATACGATAGATCAGGCGGAAGTAAACCTCCCGCGAAAAAGGGCGTGTCTTCGGTCCCAATTTTCCGTCCTCGTGAATCTGCTGCATGTGGTGCACGCGTAATTTTCTCTGGTACGACATTCTGATGCGGGAGGAGCATGGTTGAGGCAGTGTGTTCCATAATGATACTAGTCTACATACTCGCAATTGTTAAGTAGCATATCCAAATCCACATCTCCTTTGAGCGTCAGCCCTGGGGTAAATGGAGATGTACTAGTTCCGAGGCATTTCTGTCACTGGCACCATTTACATTCTCTGGTCGTCAATGGAGTCATTGGGGACGTCTGTCACGCATGGATAAGGCGTGGTTCAAGGATCAGGCGAGGGACTTCGTGTGAGACCACGAGAGGAGACAAGATAGTGATTCAACATGCCTGCCAGGCCGATAACATAGTTAACATACATTGGACCAAGGCATAGATTTATTTGGTATGAATTCGTAATCAGTGCTCTGTATTTCAAGAGGTATACCTTGAACTTATTTTGCGGCTGACAGCGCTGCATCAACTATTTCCGTCATTCTTATGACCGCCTCTTCTTCCAGAGTACGGCCAACAAGTTGCAGACAAACAGGGGCGTTCTTGAATTTCTCTGGATCGTCTGAATCAATGATCAGGCATCAGAAAACCACATACTGTGAGATTGTCAAGTGCTGGCACTATACTCACACATTTCGTAAACGTCCTTATCGAAGTCGTTGTAGAAATCATGAGGAGGCACCTTCCCATCGAGAATGGAGTCGACAGTGGTCACAGGGAAAATGGCGGCAGGATAGTCGAGTGCATTCCAAACGGCTGTGTAGTCAACGTATCTGCCCATCGCGTCTCATTGACCTGAGTGCATCATCCCGCAATCATAGACACAGACCTATTCTTCCCGTGAGGAGTCGCTGCAAACGGTGCGGCTGGACAGATGATAGCGTCGACAGGCCGTCCTGTTCCAGTCTCTGACACAGGTTTCTTCCCAGTGGTCTAAATATTCCTTCCGGATATTTTGACGCAGCTTCTGCACTTGCCAAAGCTGGTATGCGGTGATACCGCCATTCTGTGGACGGAAGGATGCTACCGCGGTATCTGCGTCGCTCAATTCCATTGTTGTAATTATCGGCTCCCCTGTGATAGAGGTCGTGATCGCGAAGTCCTCGGCGGAAGCTGCGTTCCATATGTCCCGCTACACGGAGCCACTAAGTCGATAGATAGGCACGGTAAAAGGCACGATTGCTTACTGTGATATCTCCAAGTAATCTGTGCTTGATGGGTTTCCAGTCGACAACTACCACTGAATGAGCACAATATTAACTCAACAGCGGACTTGGATGAGAAAAACCTTTGTGGCCGGCCTTCTGAAGAGTCGCTTTGGCGATTTCCAGAGACCTCCTGATAGGTGGGTGGGGAACAACGACACCATCATCCCACATAATTGCAAAGCACAAATGCTTGCCAGACCCATGGTCCACAAGATTGTACTCATCTTCGTCCCACTTCTTCCGAACCGCAAGAGGGTCAATGAACCATGGTTTAGCGTTGACCACAGCTTTCATGAAAATTTTGACACCAGCGACGCTGTTTGTCATGGGACCCAACACGGGGAGAACCGAGTCTTGGCCCTGAAGTGTGCCGCGGGTTCCATAGCGCGGTACACGACCGTATGATGGTCTAAGGCCGAATAAGCCGCAGAACGCAGAGGGAATACGAATAGAACTATCAAGAGACCATCAGGAGGCTACCACTGATATCTCCAAATACTTTTCATACCCTCCGAGATCACTACCAACCCCCAAGGGGCTTCCTTTGAGAGCAATTAATGCACCCTCTCCTCCAGATGACCCACCCGAGGTCAGAGAGCGGTTGTATGGGTTTGTCGTCCGGCCGAAGACATTATTGAAGGTTTCTGGCCACTGAAGATACTTCTAGCCTACGAGGAGCATCCACGTTGAGGGTACGCTCACCGCAAGGGTCTGCGGAACGTTAGTGCGGACGAATGGCACGGCTCCACACTCAATCAAAACGTCGACCAGCACTGCGTTCTTATCCGCGTACTGCCCAATCCACGAAACATACCCTAGAATATAGTGAATCACAGTGCGTTAAGCCGATGCCAAGATTATTGCTTACCTATGGTAGTTTCTAGTCCCTTGATACATAGCTGGTCCTTTAGGGAAATCGGCAGCCCGTGAAGGGGACCGGCGACCTTCCCAGTGTTCTTCAAGTAATCATCGAGTTCAGCCGCTCGGGCCAATGCACGATCAACAAAAATTTCCGTCAGGCAATTAACCTCGTTGAGCGGTTAATACAGCTTGAACATCGTCAAACAAAGCCAGCTCGCAATTTGGCTTACAAGTTGATGGGCAACAATGGCCCTCTTGTAGAATGCGGTGGTCACGTCTACAGCCGTCCATGCAGCACATGCAAGTTTCTCCAATAAAACATCCACCGAAGTATTAGTGATCTCAATTTCTCTCGCGTTCAAAAGGCCACACGTCTCTGGAAAAGCAGATACATCCAAAGTGGAGTCCGAAGGCGGAGTCACAATCCACTCCTGTGGGATGGATTCTAGCTGCCTTTTCTTTTTCTCTGCGATTAGAGTAGTCCAGTGCGGTATGTCTGTGGGGATCGGATTGGCCATAGCCCAGCTAGAAGGAAAAGAGTCGTTCCTTATTGATATGGAAAAGCAAACGATAAGGACTCGAATGGACAACCCCCGGGCCGGCAAATTCCAAACCAGCTATAGTAGTCAGCTTCAAAAGCAAGACTAACTAGCGTCACTAGTACGGTGCACATCGCCTGCAACACGCTGAATTCAACACGTATCGGCATCTGTCAAATTTCAAATCTGCGGTAGTACTTGTTGAAGCTTGCAACAATGAAGCTTGAAGACTCACACTGTGGATAGTAGATCCAATGAAATTCATTAGGTAAAATCAGGTGATAATGCAATGAAATTCACAGTAGAAGGTGCTGAAATCAAGGTGCTGAAAGTTCCGATTTTTACTCTGAAATTTCAGTGATATTTGCACTGAATATTTGCACTAAATCAATGTGCTGAAATTCTACTCGACAATCGGAAAAAGAAATACCGCTGCGACATGTCACATGCATCACATGACACTTGTTATGATGTTATACATTTACAATTCACCAATCATCGGAATTGAACTGACAACCTCAGGTGTTAGCACTAGCATCAATACCACTAAGCCATGACATCTTTCCTGGGTTTGACTACAATTCCAATATATACCACCCTTCTCATACCAAGTGACAATGATAGTGTTGCTTCGAGCTGTCAGTGCTAAAATTGATTGCAGGTCCCCCAAGCATTGAGCTGGGGGACCCCGCTTGCCCTCAACTCAATCTTTGAGTGCCCATATGAAGTGCAAGATGATTCAACAAAATGTACTGAAAGTCGGGGCTGAATTGGATTCATTGGAAAATAGCGCTGAAAGTGGTGCTGAATTGAATTCATTGGAAAATAGTGCTGAAATTTGGTGCTGAATTGGATTCAGCACTCCAATGAAATTAACTACCTGCCATTTCAGTCGAAGTTCCAATGAAAATTTCAGCATCAGTACATCGGACATCCACTCAGGACTGGCGCGGCGGCTGGCAATGTGCCTGCCTCTGGCAGACAGAAGTTGGTGTCACACATTCCGCAACGTGAATCCACATGTTAAGATGTCGTCCAGCTGTTGTGTCGTCGTTGTTAGAGGCACTTCCCCATTCCTGGGACGTATCATAGGCCGTAGAATCATATTTACCCTAATTAACTGTTAAATTTGTCAAATTTACAAGTAAATTAGCGCTAATTAGCTGACTTTCCAATTTACGCTAATTTACATAGGTTGATTTGACCTCCCAGATGGCCTCTGCTAATCAGCTCTGTTGATTTGGCCTCAGGCCAAATTTACAGGACACTACTACCAGCCTCATGAATGTTACTTACCACAACGCCCGAGGGTTCTATCCCTACTGACTAAGCTACGCAAATGGTGGCAAACACTCGCCTGCAGTCGTACCCCACTCCACCACGATGGAAGCATGTGTCCGGCCGGTTCTCATTGAATCTGGCGCTTGGACACCTTCATAACAAGTTGCGGGGTTACATGAAGCCAAGTGATTCGCCTTGGCTGGTTTTCTTTTTCCGAGTCGATTCATTGTCAAGTTTGCAGTGATGTGGTCAGGATATTCTATTGTAAGTCGCGTCTGAGTCTAGTTCTTGCTCAGCATAAAAGTATTCACATCGAAAACCAGGGTACTGCTCGCTCCAGCTACGTCGAGGAAGTTTCATCAGACACATGCAACATCGTCATTTTCGGAGAAACAGGAGCTGGCAAAAGCTCCTTGGTCAATTTAATTGTTGGGCCAGAAACAGCGCCGGCATCCTGTGACGCTGAAGGATGTACAGCTGAAACCAAGGAGTACTCATATGACCTTGTGATTCACAACATGACCTTAAGGGTAAATTTTTCGATACAGCCGGTCAGTGCAGGGCGCCGCTCTTCTTGCGTGTTACTGAACTGGATTGTAGGCCTTGGCGAGGGTCCTGAGGGCAAAGTCCCCGACTGGAAAGCACGGAGACTTTTGAAGGACCTCCTTCGAAGGCTTATGGAGCAGGACGGCATTCATCTCCTCATGCACTGTGTTGATGGCAAGAAACAGGGCACGGAAGCAATCAAGGCACTCTGCCGCAACTACAAACTATGTACCCTCGAAGTTAAAAAAAGAGTCCCAATCATCCTCGTCATCACACATTTAGAATACCTAGAACCAGAAATGGAAAAATGGTGGAAGAACAACGAGCGGTTCATCTCGGAGCATAGCATGACCTTTGCTGGCCACGCTTGTATCACCACGTTGACTGATGACACGACGCTCAAGGGGCGCCACGATCAATCACACAACGCCGTCTGCAAACTTATTGAGGAGTGTCGTACAAGGTGCGGTGTTTTCCAGATGCTTATTTCGCTATATTTTTATTCTGTTAAGTAGGAATGGGCCCAGGAGGAATGGGCCTAAAAAGGGGTTATTCAAAAAAATCAAAAGGGCCGCGCCCCAAAGAATCGGCCCCGAAGGAACAAGTCTAAGAATATCATACTCTTTGGGGAGACGGGGGCAGATAAAAGTTTACTAGTCAACCTTATGGCGGGAAAGGAGGTGTCAATAGCATCTCCAGACCTGCAACGCTGTACGATGCACTGGGAAGATTACGTCATCGACCTCGGAGACGAGACTTACAAGGTGTTCGATACCATTGGACTTGAGGAACCACAGCTAGGGATCAGAGAGTACCTCGAATCTGTCGACAGTGCCTATAGACTCGTCAAGGAATTGGACCGACAAGGCGGCGTTGATCTTCTTTTATTCTGCATTCGTCCCTGCCGAATAAATGCTACACTTTACAGCAATTATAAGCTGTTTCACGATTACCTCTGCGACGGGAATGTTCCCATCGTTCTTGTGATCACGCACCTAGAAAGAGAGATGGCAGGCTGGTGGGAGAGAGTACAAAGTAAATTCGAATGTTACGGGATCCGGGTCGCTGGTCACGCATGCATCCTCGCTGCTGATGGATTGGATGGCCCATACGAAACTCGTGACGATGAAGTCATAATCCGCAACCTTGTGAAGAGGTTTACTGCCAACGGACAGAAGCCAGCATGGATAGGAGGGGAGAATCTGTTTGTGTCGCTGATGCTTAAGCTGAAGGAGCTACCTGGTGGAAATTTGCGTGTGAAGGGGGTGAGTATTGTTTCTCGCCTGATGAAGCGTTGCAATACATCTCGACGAGTCGCAAGAAAGTTGGCTTATATGATCAAACAAGATGCGGTTTCTAGCTGAGCCCAAATTTTCGATGACTCACACAGTAGGCTTTGTTGACATCGATACTTGATGCTTACTACTTGAGACCAACTACACTCTACAGACTGGGAGCCTATCGGTTCTTATTTGTTCTTATCTCAGTATCTTTCAAGAAGAAAGATCCGAGGTGATTCGGACCTTCTTGAAAGGTACTGATATAAATGCCCAGTACTCCAAGAAGCTGAGAGTGGTGTACGAATAGAACATCCTATACATGTGCATGCAACATGCTGAATTCATGCATCGAGTTCCATATTTCAAGCTTAAAATGAAGACATCAGTACCACAAATATGTATGGATCAACATGCCGAATACATGTCTTCGACTGGCAACCGATCTTCAAATCTGGCGCCTAGACAGGCCTGGACTCACCCACGTTGTATTAAGAATTTGAGGATACTACATGAAGAAAAGTCTGAGGACGCTACTGACCACGCAAGTCAAGAGACCGTGACGACTTCGCTGTTCTCTCCTGTGTTGAGTTGTCTTCAAGTTTGCAATGATGCCGCGGTCAGGATCATTTACTGTAAGTCATGTCTACCTCTTCCCTCGGCATCAAGTTACTCACTTGAAGTCTGGACGCCCAAAATCAGGGTACCACCAGTGCTAGCTCTAACGATGCTGAAGAAGTTTCTTTTTGTACAGAAAACTGCAGTGTTATCATTTTCGGGGAAACAGGAGCTGGAAAAAGCTCCTTGATCAACTTAATCGCTGGGACAGAAGCGGCACCGACATCCCCCGACGCCATGGGATGTACAGCTGGAACCAAGGAGTACGTGCACGACATCTCAGTTCAAAACAAGACCTTGAAGGTAAAGCTTTTAGATACAGCTGGTCAGTGCAGGTCGCCGCTACTAGTGGGTGCTACTGAACTAGATTTTAGGTCTCAACGAGGGCTCTGAGGGCACAGTTCCCGCCGATGAAGGTCGGAAAGTTTTGAAGAAGCTCCTTCAGAAGCGCATGGGGCAGGATGACATTAACCTCATCATGTACTGTGTTCAGGGTGCGAAACAGGGTCCACAAGGAATCAAGGGGCTCTGCCGCAACTACGAAATGTGCAAGTCCGAAGTTCAGGGACGGATTCCAATCGTCCTTGTCGTTACAGGTCTGGAAAACATGAAAACAGAGATGGAAGAATGGTGGAAGAATAATGAGCGGTTCATCTCAGAGCACAGCATGGCCTTTGCTGGCCACGCATGTATCACCACACTGACAGATGATGCGACGCTCAGGGGGCGCCGCGACCAGTCATACCATGCCGTTTGCAAACTTATTGAAGAGTGTCGCACAAGGTGCGAATCTTATGCTTTTTGTGTTGTACGTTTTGCTAATACGTTGTCAAGTAGGAACGGGCACGGACCTAAAAAGATCGTACTCTTTGGGGAGGCAGGGGCAGGCAAAAGTTCGGTCGTCAACCTCATGGCAGGGAAAGAAGTGGCAGCCACATCTAATGACATGCAACGCTGTACGCTGCATTGGCAAGACCATGCCATCGACTTTGGTGGCGAGTCTTATACAGTGTTCGATACCGTAGGACTCGAGAAGCCGCAACTGGGAATCGGCGGGTACCTCGACTCTGTCGAGAACGTCTATAGGCTCATCAAGGAATTGGACCAACAAGGCGGCATTGATCTACTTCTGTTCTGCATTCGTGCCGGCGGCAGACTCAGTCCTGCAATCCAGAGCAATTACCGGCTCTTTCACGAATTCCTCTGCGAGAAAAAGGTTCCTATTGTTATCGTGTTCACGCACCTTGAAAGAGAGCTGAGGATGGAGGATTGGTGGGAGAGACAACAAAGTACCTTCGAAAAAACACTTGGGATCCGGGTTGCTGATCACTGCGTGCATCACTGCCGCTAACAGATTGGATGGCCGACACAAAGACCTTTATGAAGAATCACGCGTCACTGTCCGCGACCTTGTGAAGAAGTTTACTGCTGACGAGCAGAAGTCAACGTGGATAGGAGGGAACGGCCGGTTCGTGTCGTTCATGCGTAAGCTAAAGGACCTACTTCCAGAGCCTTTGGATCCGAAGAAGAAGGATATTGTCTCTCGCCTCATACAGCGATGCAGTTTGTCTCCAGACGTCGCAAGACAGTTGGCTGAGATGATTAAACAAATTTAGCAGAAGTAGTTATTCTGTTTTCGATACCTATACTCGGATTTGCTTGTAGACTTTGTGCTTATTAGCTTACATACTGATGCCAGCTCGTGAGCTTATTTGTATTTTCAACATGACGATTCAAGTTATGCTCCATGCATAAGACTGCATGTTGACTTCAATTCGCTGCGGGAAGGCCAATTGAGATATGGCGTCCTTTCTCACAATGTGAAATTTGAAAACAATCATTCTTCATAATCTCGATGGTCGGGTGAGTCGAGCTTCAAGCACTCAAAACTCTACGAATCGCGCATTACGTCTGTATCGAGGATGTGCGTGGTGAGCTGTCCAACCAAACATTAAAAATCTAAGTGGTCTACTCCAGCTATAACATCTGAGAAAACGAATTGGGCTGTGTGCCTATGTAGGTTAGAGAACAAAGAAAGGATACGAAAGCGCAGATCGACAAAGCACAATAGATGCGTGCGAAAAAGATGTACAGGGGGGTTATGAATATGGCAGGCCACCCCCGCCAACCCCGCTTTCCCCTCCCGTCCGCCGTGGGGCACGGCCACCAAATGGTGGTGGACCAGAGCCCATAGGAGCCACGGGTCGTGGCGGTAGATGAGCAGGATGGTCCATGGTACGAGGAGTTTGACGTGGCGGATGCGTCCCACGGGGAGGATACCCAGCAGCGTGGGCTGGTGGACGTCCGAAAGGGGGGTGCTGGCCGCCAGGATGTTGGCTACCAGGATGTCCAGGATACTGGCCACCAGGACGTTGACCACCAGGAGGCTGACCACCGCCTTGGTGCTGTAACAAAGCGGACACGATGACAGGCGGCGGAGGACCTGGCCTGAACGCATCGCGATGCGGCGGCCCACGAGGATAGAACCCGGGGGGTTGATTTGGCAAAGGGTGGGGCCTGAAGTAGCCGTCAGGAGGCATAATACCTGGTGGCGGCTGGTTGCGTCGCCCACGCTTATCAAATTCGTGGGAAGCTTCATATGACGGCAGACTGGGTAGATAAAGGGTGAAATGGAACAAGCACGAACAAATCTGCAATACTCACGTTTTGGGGTCAGCAGGAAGTGGGTCTGTCCAGAAGTAATCGTGGTCAAGGGCTTGTGAGGCAGTGATACGATCTCTTGGGTTGCATGTGAGGAGCTTATCGAGGAGGTCACAAGTTTCAGGGCCGATACTTGCAAAACGGTTAAGCATAAACTAAATACGCTGCGAAAACGAGAGCTGACCTTTCATACGCCGCTCTCAGTTTCTTGGAATACGTCTGATTGAATCGCTTTACGCCCTCGCACCCTGGAAGTGCATCGTAATTTGGCCAGGTATGCTGATTCGGAGTACCGCACAGCTGCCAAATCTTTTCCAATTGGTCAATGTCCGACGATCCAGGAAGAATCGGCCTGCGCATAAACATCTCTCCCAGAACGCATCTACACGGGATAAATTTTAAAACTGCCCCAAAGATGTCGACAAACACAAACCCTATGCCCCAGATGTCTACTTCTCCACCATACTGTCGGGCGCCGAGTAGTAGTTCTGGAGGACGGTACCATCTCGTCACGACACAGTTCGTGTACTTCTTTTCTCTCCCACGCTGATCTATGACTCCATGAATAACGCTCGGATCATACGCACGCGCTAGGCCAAAATCTGCTATCCGGAGCGAGCCGTTGTTATCGATGAGAAGATTGGCAGCTTTCATGTCTCGGTGTAGGATGTGATTCTGTGAACGGTCATAAGACAAAATTGAGGGTGAGAAAATGAGGACGAACACGATGCATGTATTCCGTTCCTTCCAATAGTTGTTTCATGTACAATTTGATATGACTGGGTTGGAGCTTTACGCGCTCGTTCTCCAATAGGCCCGCAAGGTCATGGTCCATGTATGGAAATACCATGTAAACAGAGAGGGGCGAGTTCTTGCCATTGCCTGGTTGCATAATATCAGTGATAATGTATGACATACAATATATGAACACTCACTACGGACGACAAACATATCCAAGATCTCGATGATGCATGGGTGGTTCATTGCCTTGAGAATTTTGATCTCGCGCAAGGCAGTTACAGGCATGCCCTCCTTCTCATTATGCATAAGAATACGTTTGAGGGCTACCAGACGCCCGGTGAGGTGGTGCACTGCTTTGTGAACCTCTCTGAGCAATGTGAGCAGTCGCGTTCAGTAGGAATGCAACAGGCCTAATACATACCCAAAAGTACCTTCGCCAAGTTTCGCAGTAGCATCATAGTCACTTTGCTGGCCACAACCTAAAAATATATGACCATATGCTTCTTGCTCTTGCTTTCTCGTACGCTGCACAGGAACACGTTTCCGCTTATGCTCCGCAGATGGTAATCTTTGCGTCGCATCAACTGCGGTATCCTTCTTCTCCTTCACCAGCTCTTCATGAGCCGACGGAAGTGGAAGTGGCGACGGAGAATGAGTGTCTCTAGGAGCTGGAGGTCGTTTCAAAGGAATTGCAATCGAGATAGCTGTGTGAGGAGGTAGGGTATCATCTTTGGGCCGTTCAGGGGTGGGTACGGGAGGTGGAGAAGAAGGTGGTGGTGGTGGTGTGTGGCGAACGTGTATGTGATTTGAAGCCGAAGGTGATGGAGGGGAAGGGTGGCGAGATACACCCAGAGAAACAGGACGATACTGATCGTCACGGTCATCATCATGAGCACGAGGTGCCACAGAACGACGACTCTCCGTATGATAGGTATCGCGATCGGCATCACGTCCTGCTTCAATGTGATTTGAGTGGTCTCTATCATAAGAGTCCCATGAACGTTCGCGTTCACGACGCGGCGAGTAGCGCGTAGGACGATGAAAACGGTCATCCATTCGTGAGTAGTTGTCATTGTCCGATGGTACCCCCCAACGATTATGGTCATTATGACGGGTACGTTCCCAGCCCCCATCACGCATCCTTTGGTCATGTAGTCTGTCCACGCCATAGTCACGACGAGGCGGACTATAATTTACCACTGGAGAGCGACGTGAGGGTAATCTGTGCTTTCCTCGGTGTGAAGAGGAGGAGGAGGAACGGGAGCGGGAGCGGTCAGGTGAATGAGATGATAATGAAGAAATATCGCGTTCCCTTCCGTAAACACGACCGTCATATCTATCCCGTGCTGGAATATAGGTGTCATGAATAGGCCTATAAGGGTCCCGTGGAAGATCCCAAGCAGGGGGACGACGGTCGCCTTCTCTACTATAGGAAGGCGGCCAATGATTAGGTATTTGACCACCACCTCTCTTGCGAGATTGGTCATAGTGAGACCTGGGCCTGCCGTTGCGCTGGTCATCCTCCCGAATGCGCCTCTCGTCGTCTTCGGATCTCTCATAAACCGAAGGATGCCTTCGGTCCATCATAGGACTAATTCTCTGAGTAGAGGGACCGGGAGCATCTGGACCATTTGATTTCTTCTTGAAAGGAAACTTGACCTTGGTCTCGAACTTAGAAGGAGCTGGTTTGGGTGGTAGGGGAATTACTGTTGGGCGCGGAGAAGGTGGCAAAGAGTCATCGACTTCGCCTTCTTCTGGTGATGATGTGGTAAATCTCTTTGATGGACGTTCATTATGAGGTTCATCTGGAGCTGTCCGTTTGTTTGAAGTCTGAAGCATTACACGGTGACGAAGAATGAAGTGCGACCACAGGAATTAAAAGCAACTTGGAGAAAAAGGTCGGCTGACGTAATATTAATACATTTCAATGAAAGTCCGAGTCTTTGTAAGTCAAGTCCTGGACATGAATATGGCGCTATCTAACGATGACCAGATCAAGGAGATTGTCGTTATTGGCGCAGGCGTCGTCGGCCTCACCACAGCGTTGAAAATTCAGGAGCAGGGTACCTATCGTGTCACCATCGTCGCTGAGACCTTCCCCACAGATCCAAAGTCAAGCAGGTATACAAGTCACTGGGCGGTGAGCAGTTTCCTTACCAGACATGTTCAAGTTTGTGGCTGATAACCCATAGGGTGCGCATCATGTCAGCCATGCTTACGATGATAAAAGACAGCAAAGTATGCTGCTTTTTGACTGCATGAACAATTGTGTCACACCTTAGTCATACAGAACTTGATCAAGATACCTTCCATGCGTTATGGCAGCTATCAGAATCAGGTAGTGCAGCCGAGGGCTGTTTCTTGCGGCACACCCAAACTGAATATCGCGGAGACGATCTCACTGATGCTGAATGGCTTCATTATATGCCAGATGTATGAACACAGACTCGTATTCATGACCGTCATTCTAACTCGTATCAGTTCAAATATCTAGATATGAATGAACTTCGTGGTCCAGCAAAGATGGGCTTTTCATTCAGCACAGTTACCATGAATACCCCGGCCTACCTTAATTGGCTTTTGTCATCTTTCCTTGGAAAAAACGGGACTATTCTGCGTGTGTCCCTGCAGCACATCAGTCAACTTCTTGAGCGAGGAACCAGTCCGTACACAGGTGCCCATTCGTACCGTAATGTCGACGCTATTGTTGTGTGCGCTGGTCTCGGCGCCCGCAGCCTAGGAGGCGTTGAAGATAAGGACGTATATCCCATTCGCGGGCAAACCGTGCTACTCAGAGCTCCTTGGATCAAGTTCGGGAGGACTATGACTGAGGCCGACGGGACCTACACTTATACGATGCCAAGAAGCAATGGCGATGTGCGGTTTCTGAGATTCATACAAGATATGTTCTCTGACTGTTTGATATAGGTGCTGTGCGGCGGCACGAGAGTACCCAATGACTGGTAGTTCTCTCACATCATATTTTCGGTGAATACTCAGCTATTACAGGTACCCAATTCCGCGTCCTGAAATAACTGAGGACATTCTTGCGCGGGCCCTGCAGCTCACCCCAGAGCTTGCACCCCCACAGACACGTGTCGACCGTGAGCCCACCGTCGAGGACCTCCGTCCAATCATTATCGAGCCAGGTTGCGGTCTGCGCCCTGGGAGAAAGGGTGGTATCAGAATCGAAGTCGAGTGGGTTGATGCGCCCGCGCGAGGCAAAGTGCCTGTGGTATATAACTACGGGTGAGTAACGTTACACTAGCTCATGCTGCCCTAATTACGTGCGCATATATCTAGACACTCCGGTTATGGCTTCTTGTCGTCATGGGGCTCAGCAAGTATGGCCTTGGACTTACTGGAGGGTGCTCTCACGACGGGCGCTCCCACAACTGCAGACATATGTGTTGGTCATCTACCTGGGAATCCAGGAAACTAAGGTGTTGTGAAAGGCCGCCTATTGTACTAGTAACGTGTGGAAAGGCGAATGTATAGATGTAGAAATAAGTGTCTGATGATACAAGCAACCAATATCCAAAGTATACATACTTGACCAAATGCGTTTCATGTATCCGAATCTGATATTGTGCTGATTTCCGCGTACCAAAGTACGATACAGTACTGTAGGTAGTGTCCAGCATAGGGCTCCGCCCCATCCAAAATTAAACAAACAAGTCTCTTTCCTGTGTACTCTAGTCAGTCGTTTTGCATCTATCTATTTGCCCCTGTTCTAAATTATAAACAAAAATAAAATAAAATGTAAAATAACTCACAATATTCCCACAATTCTTTAAGTTGTAACTTATATTTCATCGAGAAGTCAGATAATCCCCTGAGCACCACAAACATATGAGATATACAGATCAACTCTTCAATTGCAACGGCCACTTCACCGATATTTGTGTGATCCCAGTTGTAAATTACTTCAAATGCCTCACTCTCTCGTCGTGGCGAAACTTATGCCCCAGCGCTCAGCCTATTGGACATCCCGCTATGGAAGAGAGACATCCGTTTCCCTGTCAACTCGCCCTTTTCTAGCGCTGCGTATCTCGCAAACTGACCTCGGACTCAATGATTATGGGGAAAAAGGAGATTTTCTATTTGCTATATCACCTCAGAAGCCAAGCGGAGTGAATGAGGGATGCTACTTAGCCCTAGGATCTTCACTGGACAGAGGCAGGAAGATGTTGCACGTTGAACCCCCCTTGCATCCAGAAGGGGGTACTCTCTATGTTCATACATTCCCGAGGCTTCTCGAGCATGTGGAATCCACGCGTTCGCAAGTCCGAGCTGTTCCTCGCCTTCCGCACCAACTTCAAAAATCTAGTTACCTCACCTTTTGTCGTTCGGTCTTGGATGACTATCACAGAATTGTCCAAGAGAAACACACGAACGATGAACGCTCATCCGCTGGAAGTGACCCTGTTGGGGACAACTGGGATACGTGGAGTACCTGGCAAGATACGGAAGGTATGCTCAGAACATATGGTTACGTTTTCGAATACTTGGAACCTCCGAGTCTTGACTTGTCTTCTGTCCAACCGCCATCCATATATCAAGAATTACTTCTGTACTACCAGTGAGTTGTCTCTTTTTAATGCACTTTGTTGTCCTCACACGTTCCAGACTTGCATCAGACTACTCATGGGTGGGTGTGACTGTTGCTGTGAACTGGGCTTTGAAGATAAGAAATGTAGGTCACTAATATATTTCCCGCAACTTCTAACGCAAAATTTGCTCTCGTAGTTTGATCGTACGCACGAGGCTCGACTGAAGAGCCTCCTTCTGCTGGATTCCTCGTTTGGTGGGAATGTGCCGACCTTCGACGGAAATATCAAGGAACCTGCTCTAGCACTCTGGTCGGCAAAGATTCCCTTTGACGGAGACCCCCAAATAACTGGGACGGATGGTTCCCTGGACTGGGAAGAGCCCTACGTCGCGCCCGACCTCGTCCCACTATACATGCCTCCTGTATCCACTTCGTCCACTAGAGTTATTATTCTTGATCTCTTCGGTACCATCATTGTGAGTTCAAATATGCGAATAGTTCCAATTGCTCACCCGCAATCAGGATCGTGACGGTGCTATAAATGATGCTATGCGTCTGCTATCGCCATTGCATTCCGACAGACGCCAACTATCTGAATTGTATCTCGAATGCGAACTTATGAGACACAAAGACCATGCCGACACACCCTATATCGACATCGTGCGGCACGCTTTGGAGGATGTCTGCATTTTTCTGGAATTGCCTTTCAACGAAGTAGTATTCCGCGAAGCTGTCCAGACTATACTGCAACCTGGTTTATATGCTGATGCAGAAGCAGCTGTGGGGACGCTCCTAGATCAGGGTTATAAGTTGCTCGGTCTTCCGATCCCGGACGCGAAGTCATTTTCACTTCCCCAACTTCCATCTGGTCTCGATGTTGACGATGAATCTGCGCCCCTTTCGGATCTCTTTAGCCAAAACCACCTCATGTTTTCTGGCCTCTTGGAGCGCTGTTGCGTAGCATGGGGTGTCGCCGAGAAAAACCAGGTTCTCGTAGTGACATCCAGTCCTTACCGAGTGATGGAACCGGCGCGCATGGCGGGTTTTCCAACGGCATTGGTGCAGCGTCCTGAAGGGTTGGGATCAAGACTCAACCTCAGAACAAGCGATCCAACCCTAGCGATCGACGGATTACACGCTCTACCAAGACAAGTACAGAAACCTATCCATTCTCCTTTACCTCTCGAGCGAGTTCATTCTCTCGCAAGGACATCTCGCATCCGTGGCATGTATCAGAAGACGAATTTGCTTGGAATGGGAAGCTCTGGTGTGTTTGCGTGCTGGGTGTTATATCTTGCACTCACTGATGCGCCATGACCTGACAGGACACGTAACGAGTGCTTTCCATGTTCTCACCGGCTCGGAAGCTGCAATCAAATCAGAGACTGTATCAGAGGACGCACCAGACATGCCATGCGTAGTGCGTTACGAAGCTTTGATGTATAGCCTCCTGCGCGGTCACCCAGGCATACCATCGTGCAAATGGAGCGGTCTGGATCGAGGATCGTATATCTTGATTCTCGAGCAAGTAGGTGCTAATCTCGAACAGCTCCGAAGATTGTCCAGGGGCGAGCTTCCCTGGAAGACCGTAGTTATGATTGGCGTCCAAATGGTGAGTGTGTCGAATACCGCGCCAATTTGATATTTATCTTTGTCAGATTGACAGAGTTGAATTTGCCCATTCACGAGGAGTCGTCCTGCGGGACATCAAGCCTGAAAATTTCGCGATGGGCATCGGGGAAAAGTCCCACATCGTCTATTTATTCGACTTTGGTTTGGCGAAGCTCTACGTGGACCCTTCCACAGGAGCGCATATACCATACCGCGAAGGCCGTACTGCATTGGGGACCATGCGATATTCGAGCTACAATGTGCATTTCGGACGAGGTTCGTGAACATTGTTCTAATTCCTACTCAGGGCTAACGAGCGAGGAGCAGAACAAGCACGGCGAGATGATCTTGAAGCATTGGGCAATGTTCTACTCTATCTCTTGCATGGAAATCTACCTTGGCAAGGCATATACGCATCAAGCAAGGAGGCCAAATGGCGTCGAATGGGGGAGATGAAAGCTGGGTCCGCAGCATTTCGTGATCTGCTCGCGCGTTCACCTGCGGAATTCACGACGTACTTCGATCACTGTCGTAGTTTGAAGTTCGAAGAAAAGCCTAACTACGCATTGTTGAGGCAGCTGTTCAGCCAGATTATGGAGAGGGAAGGGTGGACGGTAGACACGAGGTTTGATCCGCTGGATGGAAGTTCCGGCAAAGGTACACTGGTGCCTGAGGAGTATCAGTTAGATGTCCGATTCACAGAGGGAGACTCTGACTACGCTACAGGCCATGATACCTCGCTCTCTTTGGCTAAGTATGAACGCCTCGACCGTAGACAAGGAACACAGTCGTTCCGTGTGGGCTACGGAAACTCGATTCCCAACTGACTTACCTCGTTCATTGAGCTTTGTCACATGTCGGAATACATAGCAGCAAATATTGATGATGTATATACTGTAGAGGTCGTAATTTTTTGATGTTGCAGCTGTGAGAGGCGAACGACAACAATTTGCAAGCCTTGCGCACAAGCCACCCAGATTTCATCAAAAACCTCCGAGAATACTGATAAATTTGGCCTAGAACATAACAAATGCCTTGCAAGGATGTCAGAATACTAGCTGTACTGTAGAGGTCACAATTTTTTGATGTTTCAGCTGTGAGAGATGAACGTTAACCCTATGGCCAGTAGCATCACTGTCCTGTGAAAAATCGAACCATGGAATATATACATCGGTAATACTTGTAATGTCCATAATCCGTATATATTATAGACAAGTTAAACTATCAACCCATGTACTGGAATGTACAGGAACCCCCTTTGCCCAAGGCTATACATTCAGAGAGTGGCGGCGCTGGACACCAGTATTTCCCCTGCATCATCAAAGCATTGAAATTAGCTATGGCGGGTTGTAATCCATCACCCTTTAAGGAACACATCGGGGCTATCAATATTTAGGAGAGGTTTATATGTTGTGACTTGTCTAATCAGAATTTCTCGAACCTACGGAAATTCATCCGTTCTGGCCTTTCTATAACCACGTTATAAGGTCATATTCAATCAGCGTCGATCAGACCTATAATCATCCACTCTTGGCATTCAGTTTCGGCTTCTCCCGCTCAAGACTGATTTCTCTCCAGTTCCTGCCTTTATACAACACCAGAAGAATCATGCACTGAACGACCACCATCATACCTGCCCAAAGAGTATACAGACCACCGTCGCCGATTGTGTCCTACGCTAACGTCAGATCTGGCCTCCTGCGAGCTGTTATGACTTACTTGTAAAGGAACCGCAATCTCGGCGGCAACAAAAGCAAACAGACCACGGAAGGAACTATTCGCTGCTACTGCCATTGATGAACGACCAGTGTTTGCGTCCACAATGTATGCCAGTGTGCTTGTGTAGATCCATCTATCGTGGATGAGAGAAAAATACAATATAAAACTGAACGAACATACATGGATAGAAATCCTGCGAGGAATAGCATCACGCACACGGCGGCGATATTAACTTGTTCTTGACACACCCAGGCGTATCCAATCAAGGGTAGAGGTACCCACAACATGGCGATTTTCGTGCTCTCGAGGCGCATCTGCATGAATTGTGTCAGCCACATGCTGAGCTAAAGTTAGTGGTCCAATTCTCACCTCTGGAAAGCTGACCCCTCCGTTTGCAGCCTTTAGCCGAGCAAGTGTCCTATCGGACCAACGACCACCCAATATGCTGCCGGATACGCAACCTGGAATAAGTAGATGCGTCAGGCAGTTGTTTTTGATTTGCTTTTAATTTACTCACCAACACCATAGGCAAGTAAAACAAGGCCGGTCTTCAATGCATCATAATCATAATACATTGACAATGTTCTTGCGCATGTATACGTAATGCTGAAGCTAAACGCAAAGGTTAAGCCTGGCGCAAGAGAGCATAAAAATAGTTTTCAGCAAGAAATGAGGGCACGCACCTGACGCAATCAAGATAAGAAGGTTGTTCTTGCGGCTGACAATCAAGAGATATGCAGGAAAAGGATTGACATCAGACATGGACAGTTCTACGTCTTTAATGGCTGATGCTGGTATAACCGTTCGTTGTGCCTCGATATCTTTCGAAGTTGTCTGGTTTTCTCCATCCTCTTTTGACTTGGAAATATCTCGCGACTCGTCATTTGCTTCCGACGACTGCTGCTCTCGGAGTCTACAATTCAATACGTTCTGGTAAGTCACACTCCTCTCCTTCCTGAAGGTGTCCTTGAACAAGAAAAGGAATGCAAAAAAGATCATGCCTCCCCAGATGCATAAGAACCAGAAAACCGCCCGCCAACTGAGGCCTTGTGTAAGTGCGCCACCCAAGATTGGTCCTAACGAGGGACCGAGGAGAGGTGCAGAATAGTAGACACCCATCATCGTGCCTCGTTGATGCGGCTCGTATATATCGGCCAGAGTTGCAGCTCCGACAGCGAAAACTGCGCTTGACCTACTCCAAGTTGAGCACAGACACGAATAATTAAGGAACTGTCCTACCCTGCCGCTTGCACAACTCGCATGCTAATCATCAAACCAATATTTCTTGACACGGCCACGATGGCAGATCCGATTATAAAAAGTGCAATGGATAGGAGATACACAAACTGGGCTCGGTCATATGAACAAACAACGCTCTGAAGGTGGCTATAAATACAAACCTTGCGGCCCTTTATCTCGCTAATCGCACTCCAAATGACTGGAAAATTGCCTTGAATGAGAATGAACATAGATAAACTCAGGCTGATATCTCCGCTGCTGGCGTGTAGTTGCTGCTGGATCTGAGCATTGGCCGCTGTTCCCTGGCTGTTTAACTAAAATCATAATAGGTTCACAGATGCAACGTACGGTTTTGTATGTTCACCGCCAAACCTGCAATCATCGAGGCTCCGGATATGATGAACAATATAGCGGTCTGTAATTGTGCTCAACGAATTGCTACTTGTATAATAAGATAGAAAGATTCACCTTCTTCGTGTTTGACCATATTCGAGGATCATCCTCAACCACTGCATGCTCTATGTCAAGCTTAGTGGGCTCATTTGACAGTGTTGAACTGGGGGAGTGCATCTGGATATCAGTATGGCATTCCACATTCCGGACCTCTATAGGCGACAAGTTCGTGTTCTGGCTTTCTGTCATGGGTGTGAAATGTTGGATGCACGAGCTGAAGATTATATGATAGCGTATGGTTTTATAGATGGTTCATGGATAACGCGAGCGCCAGAAAATGAACATTATTTTGTCAGTGCCGATGATAAGAACATACCGGATGGAAGGACTCCACCGAACAGTGTGTCGGACGATGTGGCCGATAGGGTGGCATGACTAATAGAAGCCCAACGTTGTTTTCATTCTTTACCCCAGATAGCCGCTGACCGAGGAGGGCCCCCGAATCCAAATACCCTGGTTAAGTTATTGAGATTTACATTTTGCATTGCAATTATCCAGGGTTTTTGTCTTACCACGGAATTTCGGATGCCCGGCAAAGCTTTGAATGATCTAATAATAGGAAGAAATGGCTCTCCAAGTCAACAGTCATCCTTCTATATATTATGTATCAAGTGATTATGCTCCAGTCATCTGACCTTCGTAAGATGTTCCGAGGGAAGGACTTTGAAGCGTCTCTAGCCCCAGAAAGTTCTAGTCAGCCACCAGGATCTTCAAAATATACGTCCTGCAAATCAAGAGGAATGAGAATGTTGATGGTAGACACCGCCAGCTACGCTGAAATGAAAGTAATATATAGTACCTGCTGCATGACCCAGGACCCTCAGTCATTACTTTGTCGTCCGCTACAGTGAGTTGCATCAAAACGTCCAGTCCTTGATTTAGACGCAACGTGTTTGTATATATTTCTGCCCACCATTGGCAAAAATCTCTGAATATCCTCAATTGCCATGTAGCCTGTTACCGTCAATGCACGCCTGATGGAACAGCTACGGGAGAGGGTTGTTGTCTGGCGTTGTTAGCAAAAGAAGAAAGTTACTGAAATAGCTCGACTCTCTGGGTGCAGTCAGCGAAATGTCTATAAAATTCTGAATATCCACCGAGACGGGACTGTACTCCGACGGCGAGAGAATAAGATCCGCTCGAGCCCACACCATTGAGGCAAATTGGTAAGATCGGCCTTCTCAGCTGGTCGAACATAAATCGTATCATACCTTGTAGAGACAAAGTTCATGTCCGTCGAAAGGCAGACTCGTGGACGGCATAGTTCGCGTGAGTGCCGCGAAAAACCTGCAGGGAAGACGGAAATTCATTCATTGACCCTGCCAATGACTACACTCGAACTCCAATTGGGATACCACAAGACCTAAGAATGAATACTATCAGCTCAAAGGGGGACAAACGGAGTACATGCAGTGTTGCTGCCCGACGAAGCTTAGCGTCCGATTTGCGTCCGAACTAGAGGAATTTACACAGCCTACTGTTGGCACGACCCTTACGCCCGCCCACCAAATACACACAAATACGACTACAACTTATCGATACGATAGTATAACGAGTGCGAGAAGCAGGGTAAAGTTGCAAAGCGCGATAATGTACCACGGCGCCGCATACGTCTGCAGCTGGTTAAGTATGAACAGCATAAAATAGATCTCCAGAATTACGTTTACTGAGAACCGAGTCTCACGCCATGTTTTGTTTTGTTTTTAAAATAATCAAATTTATTGTCAGTCGAAGACCCTATACTACGCACCTGTATTGCTCGATCCCTTATCTACTAGTTGAAGCCAGCCCTATCTCAGGCCATCTGTCTCCTTGTAGTCTACTAGGTTTCATTAACAACGCCCATCTGTCTCTGGTTTATCCCCTGATTAGCATGGACACACACTTACGATATATGCTCCTTGATAACGACTCGCGGTGTCTGTTATCATTGTGACCTTTCTCGGTTCCTTTGAACGACGTCAAACCCTGAGCACACAAAGTCCGGACACCTCACGTCAACGAAAAGACCCCAGACTCTGCTCAACATCTTGGCTTCAACTTGGACAGCTATTTGCGAAACTTTCGCCATTCCTGGCAAATTGATATAACAACGCGTCCTTGATGCTCGTAATCAGCTTCCCTGCAGCTTGTATACATGTTTTGCGCTGTTAGCCCTTACTACCTGCCTTTACTACGTGTCACACACACCTATTTGCTATGGCCAAAAGCAAGAAACTCGCCTCGGTTCAGAAAAGCGCATGATTCAGATCGCAGCAGCACTACACAACATGGCAGCAGCACCTATCGACGATAGCGTTAATGAAGAACTGTTAGAATTTCCAGAACAACCTACATCTTGACAGAGGGTCTGGCGGCTATCCGATCAGAAGAAAAAGAATCTTCAGCAAAGATGTCTTCAACAGTGCACGTCTGCTCATGTGAGTACGGCCGGTGAGTGGAGATGAAACCTCGTGGCAGTACTGGCCCCTGGGCTCCTCAAGTATCCGTCCGCGTCACCAGTAGTAGAGGAGCTCTTCCCACTTACAAGTACTTCACATCCTCTGACTCCCATCCATTATTCCAGAGTCAGATGGTGCATTCTTTGAGATCATTCCTGATTCTTCGGTTGACCATAGTGTTTAGCTGATAGAGAAAGTCAAATTCAGAGTACCCTGGTGTTGTGAACGACGGTCCAGGTCGATTTCCTTCTTAGTCACGAGTGGCGAAAATTTTGCAGTACTATGTGAGTGGATATTTGATATCAGACCACGGCTCATTGGTCAAGAATAGTGAGTGCGGATTTAAGTTACCACCCTCACCGTCTTCAAATGAGTAACACGCAAAAGTGTTGTGTGAGACGATCTCACACTCGCGGTCTCCTCTAGTCAGACCATATAGAAGAAAGTCGTTCCTTCTTCATTGTCCCACGCGGCACTTTTGCATTCGTGGTCGACATGCTCAACGTAGTCCTTGGTAAAGAAGGGCCGTCCTAGCACATCTCAGATATCAGATCTGAGCGGGCCATGATTCAGTGGCTAGGAAAAGTGAGCGCGCCTTAGAGCTAAGCTGGGCATTTGCTACCGACCACAGCCGGCGAATGCCGAGCCACCTTCAGTCAAATTCCAAATTTGTGGTCGAAGAAACATCGTCTCACTGTTTAGTATTCGCTAGGGCACTGACCACTTTAATCCGCGTTCGTTCGTAGTAGCGACAGGCCCCATGGTGGCACAATCAGTTTGTAAAGGATCAGGGTCAGAGATTGGTAATTTATCTTTTTTAAATCGCCTTGGACCAGCTAATTTTTCGCTAGACTTCAGCTACTTCGGCGGTGCTGAATCTTTCACAGAAGGGAAACGTTCTTCACGTCGGACAACTGTCGTTTCCCCTTCTGAACAAGATGACGGTGTATCCTATCCAGGTCCACCCCAAGACCCCACAGAATTTCTGTGGATAATGACAGAGGAACCTCACCGCTCGCGACGTATGGCGATTATGAAAGCACATCCTGAAGTCACGAAGCTCATGGGCTACGAACCTCTCACAAAATATGTCGTACTGGCTGTCGTGTCACTGCAGCTCTACCTTGCCATGTATCTCCGACATACCCATCCGCTCTCTTTCCGCTTCTTGTTCCTCGCTTATGCTGTAGGCGGCACCACCAACCAGAATCTTTTCCTCGCCATTCATGAGATCACGCATAACCTAGCATTCAAGGGCATAAATGCAAACAAAGCCCTGGCTGTTTTCGCGAACTTACCCATTGGTGTACCTTATTTCGCCGCGTTTAAGGTGTGTCACACGTGGGCGAACAAACGTGGGCTGACAGGGACTGCGGACGCGCCCAGAAATACCACATAGAGCATCACAAACATCTTGGAGAGGATGGGATAGACACTGATCTGCCTACAAATTTTGAATTGCTTTGTCTCAATAACGTTCTTGGAAAGACATTTTTCGCGTAGGTCCAGCGTCACGTCTAGCATGTAGCTTAACTCACTCATACATTAGGACCTTCCAGATATTCTTTTATGCCCTGAGACCCGGCTTTGTCAGAACACAGACGCCCACCCGATGGCACTTGTACAATGTGATTGTGCAACTTCTATTCGATTATGTCTTGGTGCGCACCTTCGGCATACGCCCTCTACTATACCTGCTCTTCTCGAGCTTCTTTGCTGGAAGTCTGCATCCATGCGCAGGCCATTTCATTGCCGAGCATTATGTGTGGGATGGTCTCAACCAGGAGACCTATAGCTACTATGGTCCCTTAAACATCCTGGCTTACAACGTATGTCGTTTTGCAACCCTTTTCGCCTGCACTGAACATGTCGCGTAGGTTGGCTACCACAACGAACACCATGACTTCCCTTCCGTACCGTGGACGCGTCTTCCAGCATTACGAGCACTGGCACCAGAGTTCTATGACATTCTTCCATCACATCCCAGTTGGCCGATGGTCATCGTGAACTTTATTCGGGATAAGGAGGTCGGCATTTTCGCGCGCGCCAAGAGGATTGCCAAGAACAGTAAACAGAAGCATGCGAGTTCGAGCTCGAGCAGTGATCAGGAGTGAGGGTGATCAGGGAGGGGTGAGGCGGTCGACTAATCTTTAGGTGCTTTCTTAATGGACGCTGTATATACATCGCCATACAATAATCAATGGTTGGTTGGTTGTTCATTCTATGAATAACACAGACATGATCATCAATGACAAGTTGACGAGCACGACTTACTTTGTCTCGGTCTAACCTGGTCTGACACATTCAGGAGAGGGTAGTATTCGAAGTTCGACATGATGTTGATATTTGTATAAACCCAAACCCAAGCTACCCAGCTGTAAATTTCGTCAAAATGCCTCACTCTCTCGTCGTCGCGAAACTTATGTCCCAGCGCTCAGCTGATTGGACATCCCGCTATGGAATAGCAGCTGTTCAGCCAGATTATGGAGAGGGAAGGGTGAACAGGAGACACGAGGTTTGATCCGCTAAATGGAAGTTCCGGCAAAGGTACACTGGTGCCTGAGGAGTATCAGTTAGATGTCCGATTCAGAGGGAGACTTGGCTACGCTACAGGCCACGATCCCTCGCTCTCGTTGGCTAAGCATGAAAGCCTCGGCTGTAGATAAGGAACACAGTCGTTCCGTATTGGCTGCGGAAGACTCGATTCCCAACTGACTTACCTCGTTCATTGAGCTTTGTCACATGTCGAATACATAGCAGTAAATATTGATGATGTATATACTGTAGAAGTCGTAATTTTTTGATGTTGCAGCTGTGAGAGACGAACGACAACAATTTGCAGCCTTGCGCACAAGCCACCCAGATTTCATCAAAAACCCTCCGAGAATGCTGACAAATTTGGCCTAGAACATCACAAAGTACCTTGCAAGGATGTCAGATTTTCGATTCTTCGTTTAGATATTTCTCTGGGCTCTCACAGTAGCATACACCACTAGATTAACGACTTCATAAATCGGTTGTAGTACGCTTATGATGCGCATTGGACGGCTATTCCTGGTTATCTCTTGGTGATTACCTACTTTCTTTTGATGCATTTATAAATGAGCTAACAAAGTTATTACTACATATATGTAGTACCCGAGTTAAGTCTGTAGCCGCCAATCATTATTGTGAACCCTCGGCCAAATCCTGTGTTCTGAAAGGTTCCGAGCTCCGAGCTTCGTTGTTATACCTGAAGCTTCTTTAGGTCCACCGCATCAGCTTTGATCAATCGAGTTGAAGGAGTCTGATGAGATTCAAGGTACATACCATGGATCCAGATATCATACAGGTGCAACCTCATTCTGGGTCGCGTGGTTATCATCATACCAATGTTCCTTACCTGTCAGCTTTCGATAGTGACGCATGAGTACCACGGCATCCGAAGCCAACAAAAAGTTATTGATGCTGAGAACCTATCAGCCAACGTCAGACATGCAACATTTCACATCTATCCACACGTACGAGAAGCCATGTCCTTAAAGCAGCGGCTCCAGCAGCTTGATCTATCATCTGCCAATTATCGTTGATGAACGTCTCCGTTCCTTTGAAGAAATCCGCGACAAATGTGTTCCTGCTGCCCAGTTGGCATATGTCAGATCCTCGCGGTGAGTTGAACGTACCGATTGAGAAATATCCACCGGAACCAAAGCGCCTGCATGACCTTGTCTTCATCTCTCACGTTGTCTATCTCGAAAATTTCTTCTTCTCTATCGAGGATGACCCATGCGAGGACACCAAATTTATCCAGTGGTAGTGTGTTTAAAAGATCGTATAGCCGGGGGCCACCCACGCGGCATGAATACATGTCATCGGACTCGAGTAGGTAAGGATACTGCGCTGCAGGCCCTAGGGGATCAGATCGGGGAGGGGGTGTTGGCCTTCCAGAAGCAAGGGTAGAAGAAGCGCGAGACAGCGTGCGAGACGATACAGAACTACTGCGCGCAGTCGATAGTGCCAATGAACCCGTACGAAGAATCGGGTTTGGTTTGATGTCAAGTTTATCTGCGTCAGAAATTTTTTGAGATAATACAGAGGTATTTCGTGATGGAGACTGTGTGGTCGCTGGAGTGTATTCGTCATTGTGAAAATTGGATGAGAAGTCAGTGACCTCTGTCGAAGCAGTCCTTGTCGAAGTTGTCGTCATCGCACGCGGATGGGGCAATCTGTGAAGCAGCCATCATCGCTGATGTTCAGACAATATACATGGAATGTTTGAAGCAAAATCTTACAGTGGAACATGCCCACTGACAGGCAATGCAACTGGTAATACAACGTGTCTTTTCAGTGGAAGTTGTACCCACAGAGTATAGTTATCCTGTATGAGTTTGCTCAAATTTAGATCTTCGGTTGCTGCATATAACTTACCATATCCCACTGGAAATCTACTCCTATATGATCCCACTGGAGATGAGCGTAGAGTATTTGCTGTGTAGGAAATGCTCCGTGAAGGTCACAAAGTGGACATCTCCAATCTGTCATTGTCGTCCGAGTCACCTGTCGTTCTGAATATCTACCCTCGGCGATTTGCGCTACACAGTTGTACATGACCGTAACGGGTTTAGAAGGTGGAATATTACGAGACGGATCGATTCCAAGGAACTTGCATCGAATAAGAAATCCTTTGCGGAGGTTTCGTAGCTTGAAGGGAAGACGGTGTAATTTTGCGAGCCGGATGGTCGTCAGTGAAATGTTTTCCAAAGCCTCGATAAGAGTATCTGAGGGTATTTCCGAAGGCACTTCTTCCATTTCTGCAACATCCGGTTGTGGGGATGATTCGGTTTGCTCGCGGGTAATGTTGTGAGAGTCCGTAGGAAGGTGCACATATTCAAGTTCTTCGCTATCTTCGCGCGCAGGAGCGGGTATCGCAGACTCATCATTGTCAGATGATTCGCTGCTCTGGGAACTCATAGGAGTGACGGAACGTCGTATCTCTGGTGGACCCTTCGTCGATTTGCGTCCAGATTGAAATTTTCTAGCTGCTTTCACCTTGACACCGGTTTCTCTGCATAGCCACTGTCAGATAGCACCCAGCGATGGCAATTAGTCAACACTCACCTGACAATCTCAACAGAATTGCCTGAGGGTTCACCCCTGCTCAATTTGGACAACTTCAAACCGACATCAACATAGTTTGCACTCCCGCTGCTATGTTCGCTTGAGCTGTCAGAAAGATGGCCTTGGCTGACACCCCTATTTGTGCTAGACATACGAGGCACGCGTGAAGGTGTCCTGCCCCTTATACCTTCGAACTTTCGCGCGTATTTTCCAGAAAATGACTCCGTGTGTTGCGATTTAGTGGCATGGTGTTGGTTAACTAAGAAATATTGAGCAGAGAACTGATGATATGAATTTATACGCTTACATGCGTTGTTGATTGACTGTCTACCAAGACCCCTGCGTGGGACTAGTCGGCGTGAGGCGCAAGGTTGTTAGAATACGCTTATTGTACGTACCATCTGCCGATGATTTTCTTGCAGCCCCGGGTTGGGAGGATCTCTCGGGAAAGAATGAAGCTGATTGAGAGGGAAGCTCTTCTCTTCTCCCTGGGGCACCAGTAGACCGTCCAGAGTGTTGCCCTACCCTATTACGGGCGACAGGACGCCGCTCCACAGGCAGTGGAAAGTCTTGAATATTGAAAGTAACTTTCTTTGGACCCCTGGCAGCAACATCAGTTTGCCGCAGGGGTTCATGGATAGCTACATTTCGAGTGGCATCTGATGAAAACGATAATGTCATTCATTCACCGTCGGCTAGTTTAAGTTACTTACCAGATCGTAATATATTTCTGCTTACTGGCCTCACATTCAAGTCTTCGTCTCTAGGACGAGGTCCTTGCAAAGTGGGAACGTTTGCTCCGAGACGGTTGGCGTCATTGACTCTAGCAGTCTTTGCAGCAACAAGCCTTGTAGAATTATCGAGCCTTGAATCAGTAGCGGGTCTTGTGACAGGGGCCCGTGCTACGATGTGACTGTCTAGCCTTGAGCTATCGGGGACAGTCTTTGTAGCAACACTGATACTCGGTCTTGCAGGATTGTCAAGCCTTGGATCAGTGAGTTTCCGAGCGCTCTTGACGATGCGAGGTGGAGGTACTCGATCCTGTGGATCTGACATACTTGTATCATGAAGATGGATATCGATCAAGCTAATGGTATACTTATCAGTATCATATCTTCGTCGTCGCTGTACTTATCATTGTGTGACGGCGACAGGTGGCTTCGATAGCACGTGGGTGTGACAATTCGTGTTCCAGTCACGTGCCAATTATTACGTAAATAAGGGCTTGTCGGATGCCCCTATGGATGTCTCATCGGATGTCTCAGATCGAGGCAAAGGATATCCGCTCAGTTTGAAATTTCTTGCCGACTCAATTCAATCGAATGCGGAGACAAATTAAAATGTAATTAGGTGACATCATTATTATCCGCCAAGAGGTGCTCCTGTCGGTGTATAAAAGGACCACACTGCGCAGATAATTTCTATCAACTCATCAACTCACAATCAACTCATCTTCAATTCTCACATCAGTCTATCAAATCATCATGTTCTCGAAATTCATCAGTGTCGCATTCGTCCTCGCTGCCACTTTGGCACCAGCCAGTGCAGGGGTCTTCCCTAGGGCCAGCAGCCAGGTATGTCGCCGTTATCATTTACTTATATCAGTTCTGACAAACGTCCACCTCTCAGCCTGCTACTACAATTCCCACAATCACGCCCACAATCACACCTACTATCACGCCTACTACTACCCCCACACCCACCACCACGTCGTCGTCTTCTATCCCAACGACATCGCCTACTACCACGTTTACGGTTCCCACTACCACGTCGTCCACGGTTACGCCTACTACTACGCCGACGCCCACGACGTCTCTGACGCCTAAGCCTCCTGTTACTACGCCAACACCTACGTCGACTGTGACGCCCACTACTACTGTTACGCCCACTGCCAGGCCAACTGAGACCGGAAAACATCAGCCAAACCAGCCGACCACACCATCCGCGTCGTGCAATGGTGTTCAGCCATGGCAGGCCAATCTTGCAGTACGTTGTATCTTCATTTCAGCTCTCTCTCCGCTCACATCCAGCTCAGTACAGCTCGGGCGCTCAAGTGATTTTCAACAACCAGCTGTGGACCGCTAATCAATGGAGTTATAACAACAACCCTCAGTCCGCCGCCGGCGCGTGGACTTTCAACGCGATTTGCGACCAACCGATCAGCAACAAAGTTGACTGCACCGGAATTCCTGCTTGGAATCAGCCTACTGCTTACCCTGGGGGCTCCAAAGTGACCTTTAACGGCCATCTCTGGATCTCTACGCAGTGGACTTCGAGTAACCAGCCTGGTGATACTTCTGGAACTTGGAAAGATTTGGGTGCATGTCTCTAAATATTCAGATCATGTTTGATTCGAAGGACTTAGCTTTATCATGGACATCTCTTTATTAGCTTGCTATGGACATTATTATAATTAGACTTTTTTTATCAATCAATTATTTCCAATGATTCTTCCGTTTCGTGTGATTTCTCATGACTATTCACATTAGTTTTGATTATTAAACAAATCTTTCTTTTGTCACTAATGTTCTTGGTTGCACTGAATTATTACGCACATTCCCATTACTTTTCCCTCTGCCTCTTGCACTGTGAGCTCCTGACGAAAGTTATGGCGGGTTTGTATCACCCCCTATGCCAGCGTCAGTCACTATGTTTTACCTCTGACATCATTGCATCCCAAATTTTAGCCAGCTGTCGAGCGTGTCAGATGTCAAACGCAACTGCGATTGACAAGGGGTTGGCTAAGTATGTACCTTGGAGTTTGACTGGCCCCTTAGATATGTGCAGGTATAATTCCGAGCTTGCAGGAACTTAAGGGAACGCGAGGATCCTCAATACTCAAGGACATGCCGGGCAGAAACACCAGGATTAGACCCTGATTCGAACTGTAGCTAGTCACCATCCGACGAAAGTGAGTAGAGAAAAGACAATTAAGCACCCCTGCCTGTCGACAAGATGTGAGCGCGAGCTTTCGCCCGACTACTGGCAATTCAATCCACTGAATATCAGCAAGAGTTCTTCAAGAATCAATTGCTATTTGACGTGTAACAGCGATATGGATGCTACAATGTTCAAGAATCGGGTGGGGGGACTACGACTGGAAAGATCGAGCGCATTTACCACCAAACGGTAGGGTCGGCTTGTCATCCTGGTAGGTGGATAGCTGAAAAGTGAAGAAGCAATTCACCGCTACTCCGAACGTAGTAAGCATGTGCCTTACCTTCAGAGACCACGCCATGAGGACATCGCCACCGGGTCGCCTTTGGCAGAAACTGGAGCAGCGGAGATACGGAAAGCTATTCTGAGCCCCACTATTAAATGATGGCTTTTATGTGAGGAACACTCAGGCTGAGGCCCTGTCCGAGCCGCAATTACAAGGAGCAACTTCCAGCCGCCATGGTAGCATGAACAGACAACTTCGAAACTTGGAACATTTTCGAAGTCATGGGTACGGCAGGCGGGCAGATAATAGAGCGTCGGGTGTACAGATGAACGTTTCCGTCCTTCAAAATTCATGCTGAAAACATTTAGTTATTTGGCTTTCTAAGAGTCTTTTAATCGAGAGTCGAGACTCGAGACGCGTCCTGTACAGGCTGTTACGCGGCTGCACTTGTCTTATTTGCATATATTTGGCCTGGTTTATTGTTAGTTACTGTCCGGAGTTACAGCATCACCTTCAGATGTCTTGACGCAGTGTACTAATCGCACAGGACAAGTACTCAGTTTTTTTTTCGTCCCATTATGAAACTATGACAGTGTTTCCAGCCCCACAGCTATCAAGTGAGCCTGCCAACAGACTCTTTGATCGATGCTACTCTGGCTATGGAGGTTGACATAATGGCTGTGAAAGGCTCAATGAACTTGAAGGCTTTGAAGACGCTGCACTAGGCTATTCCCCGAGATGTTACTGGCCCGCCTAAGGCACAACCAGGCAGACACGACACTACCACTCGACTGATCAAACTTGTCCCTGTCATCAATGATTGGCGACGCAGGAGAACAATTTCCATACATCTCATCTTCATCTTGACACATGTGCCGTGCGTCTCTTAATTTGTTTCTATAGTTCCTTAGCGATCTATACTCACATTTGTTGTAATTTTAGTCCTGGTGAACCCGAGCTTTTCAGATGAAGACACTACTCTTGTCGAATACACCTGAGTTTCGGCGGACTCGTTCGAGCTCAAGTACTGAGGGTATCATGCTCCTCCTATCCCGTGTTCTCAATGCAAGACTGGCAAGTCGAATGCAAATTGATTCTATCTGTATAATTGAACACATCATCAATGAGCAAAACGGAAATCAAGTCTTCTGTTCCCAACATCCTTGGTCGTGCTCAGATAGTGTGCACGTTCCTATTATTTAACAAGTCTTTAGCGCCAGAGCCTTAGCTCTTCAGACGGTGAACTCACCTCTGTCGTCATCGCATTCCAAATCTTAGCTCGTTGTCGGTTGCGCCAGATGTAATATGCCTTTGTACCTGGATATAGAACACAGACGTTGACACAGCAGATAATGATGAGAATCTTGTTGCCGCGTCGATCTGCGCGTGGGGATGAGTATGACGGTGATGTTGCTTTGGAAAGCTAAGGAAGAATGACATACATCTGGGAGCATCGCTGGCCACGTAGATCTGTGCGGATATGATTCCACTGGCCTGCACGAACCTAGCGGGATATGAGTATGTCTCCAGTTCGAAAGTGGAGGATTCCACACATGTTGTATAACGACGCGTTGACTGTTCGACTTGCCACTGCCCCGGCGTTACGAGAGCACCATCCCACCTAAAACAAGAGATGAGTATTTCGCTCGAGGATCATTCTAAGTATTACCTGGATCGGATGGGTATAACTGGTAACACGAGGACGTCAAAGGTGGTCTTGAAGAATATGGATGCTGAAGAGTTTGGACTTACGGATATGACAGCAGGCCAGTCACCACAGCCTGAGGAGTTGAGTAACCGTGTATGATGCACTACGTAAAACGTATTACTCACAAAAAATATCCAAGGGTTAGGGTTGCTAGGCAATGCATAGAGTGCGACAAGGAAAGGCAACGTCCAGAGGTCCTCCATCATCGACACAATAGAACGCTCGTTGACGAACTCTGAGACAAGTGTGACCAAAAACATGGTGACAATTCCAAGAGCCTGGGAGGGTATCGTCAGGAGGTTAGTATCAAATGTATTGAACCTGGGTTCCTGGTCTTGAGTGTGTGAAACGAAGGGAAACTTGTGATACCTACCCGATGTCCTTAAGTAGCAAAGTGAGATATGTCAAAGGGGGAGTGTTCGGGATACCGAACATGAGGCCGCTACGTTTCATGAGTGCCTAACTCTTACAAAGATCAGGGGAACGGCGTACAGTATGTAAATTGGCCAAAGGTCATAATCACACACTGCTGTCCACAGACGGCGCAATGTAAGGCCCTCGCGGTTGTGCATATCACCCTGAGGGAGTGAATCAGTAGGTTAATTACAGTCTAACGAGACTGGAACATGATTACTTACTTTAGTGGGATCATCCCGAAGTACTCGGTTAACGATAATAGATTCTTCTCTTTCCGTGAACCAACCGTTTGGCCGGAACCATGTTTTGGTCTGCGTTGGCGATGGAGGCATGCGGAAAAAAGAGAAAAATCCTATAAAGAGAGTGAGGAGTCCCCTGCGAGAGAGCCAAGTTCGCGCGCCTTATGTCATTGTAAAGAAATGGACGCACTCAATCATGAACAGCCACCTTTAATCAAGTCAGGTTTTTGCGAAATGAGCATCAAATTTCTACTAACCGCCATCCAGCAGCACCAGCCACACCACCCATGTGAAGCGTACCATAGGCTAGAAAACTAGCAATGATGCTGCAGAGGTTCATAGTCATCCAGAATAAGGCGAGGCGGACGGGTAGCTCCGTCTTCGTGTAAAAATCTGTGTGAAGTCAGCAATATAAGATGAGGTGGAAGGTAGCTGACATACAAGATAGATATAATATCAGGTCGGGTATAAAGCTGTGGAATGTACATGTGTGCTCGAACGCGCGCAGGAGTTGGACTTACCCGCCTTGCAGGGCCCTGAATTCACTAGTCAATGAAAACAAGCTTTAAAGTAATTACATGGTATTACCCAAGAAGCACTCGGCAGACAAGGAACGAGGTCCTACCGGTCAGCCAGAATTGTGAGAGAGACACGAAACCTATGAGTAATCGATGAGAAGTATTTTGATAGAGTTGGTCTGTTACATACTCCAGAGGCAAATTTGCGTTGGTATCCAGCGATCCGGACCGATCTTCAATACGATCATAAGCCACACGAAAAAGTTTACAGTAAATACACATACTCGCTTCGAGACAAGCTGTGACGGTAGTTCTGCGCATAAGAATGACAACTTAAACACGGTATTTCCGAGGTTGAAGTCTAGATGGTTAGAAAGTCAGGATATTATTCAGATGGCAATTGAGCAAACTTGCCGTCCGTAGTCAGTCCAAGATCCTGCAACAAATTGTCCGAGTTTGCCTGATTGATGTTGTTCCTGTCCAAGTTCAAGGCAGAAAATCCTATCGCTGCCGTAACCATAATCTTCCAATCCAGCTTGCGGACTAGGGCCTTCCTCCCATTTAACATGAGCAACCTCGCTTTAAATATAAAAACTGACCCTTTCTTCCCTGTATGTCCAACGAACGGTTGGATCGAATCTGTGGAGATTCTCGTATTCTTTCTTGGGCCAATAGTGTGGTGCAAGGTCAGGATCATCAAAAACAGAGCGTCTGGTCGCGATTGCATCAGGGTCACGAGGGACCATCTGCTTTCGACGGAAGATGGTCGTTGTCCATGAGAACGGTTCCTCCGCTTCATCCACCAGGTCATCAGTAGGCAAAGCAGAACTTCTTTTACCAACAGAAGAGAGTGGGGAGACGGGCCGACTAAAGCCGTCCGTTGTCGGGGTTTTCTCCTCCAGGGTAGCACTCACAGAGGTCGTCATCACAGTAAGAGAAAGGAACGAATATGGAGGAAGAAGAGTCCCCGTATAAAAGCACTCAAGATAGGCACTGATGAGCCACATCTAGTATCTCCACTCGTACTATGTAACGTGGAATTGTGGGAGTGATATCACCTCCCCGATCAATGGCGTAAGTTCCTGGTCTAACAATAGGCAAGAACTATGCGTTTGCCGGTCTTCATTGACCCGCAATTTGTTATTGGTCATGACGGTTGGATGGAAATGGAGGGCGAATTTCACGACTGGATCCTGGAGCGTTCGCCCAAGTTAGTACTCGCAGAATAATCCCACTGTACCCAATGGGCCGTGCGCTATGTTCATGGACCAGGTATTTGTGTTCCATCATACACCCCAAGCTGTCAGAGACCAGGGGAACACAGACAGAGATGTGGCTAAAGATGCTATCATGCATATGGTGCGCTTCGCAAAATGGCAGAGGTGGGGAAAACAACTTTGTACTAACCAGACATATGCATCATGGGGCAGCTAGAGCCTATCGCTGAGTGATATCACGTATGAATTGCGATATCTGGCGCAACCATCTAGCGTCTAGCGGCGACTGCAGCATCCTGGTCATCATGAGGGTGTTGTTGGTCCGTTGGGGTAACTAGGATGCTACAGAACTGGCAGCTTTGATCTCAAGATCAGGAAGTAGCTAGCTAGCACCCCCGTAAGCATACATTAATGCCAATGGAAATAAGACGAGTTCCCGCACATTTGATAAGCCTCCACCGTGACCGTGATATTTTCAACTTCTAAGGAACCACGTGGCCAAATTCGGTTTCAGGCATTGGATGCTGTACTTATCCGTCCAGCACCAACGATGAAGTTCACAAAACCCGCCTGGGTTATGCACAAGGGTGAGTATTGAAGTGCAGGGAATAGTTACTTATTAACTATATTCTGTCACACAGATAGTTCCAAAACCGACCACGACACGAAACGTCTCTCCATATTTTCTGTTCATGTCCATCCTGATGGCTCGCGCATAGCAACTGGAGGGTTAGATGCCAAAATTCGTATTTGGAGCACGAAACCCATTCTTAATCATGCTTCTGAAATCTCCAACCGACCACCAAAGTCTTTGTGCACGCTGAGTATGCATACAGGTCCCGTCTTGACGATTAGGTGGGCACATTCTGGGAGGTGGCTTGCAAGTGGGAGCGATGACGAGATTGTGATGATATGGGATCTTGATCCGTGAGTGGAGTATATGACTTTGATGTACTTCTGAAACAACTATTTGCGTTTATCTCCTTTAAATACAGATCGGGTAGGGGCAAGGTCTTTGGTTCCAACGAAGTCAATGTAGAAGGATGGAAACCAATGAAGCGACTTCCAGGTCACGAAAGCGGTGAATCGGGTCTGTCCACTTGTGTTTCTATTTACACTAAACAACTGCCAGACGTTACTGACCTGGCATGGGCGCCAGAGGATCGTTACCTCGCCTCAGTAGGCCTTGATTCCGTCGTTTTAGTCTGGTGTGGATATACTTTGGGTGAGTTGGATTTGCACTCTTGCTTGCACCGTCCGCAGCTGTCGGTTTATTTCACACTTCAGTAACTGGTGCTTCCAAACGTCTTCGAGCATTTCTTTCCAGCTTCTGTAGTTCAGCACGTGAAGTTCATTGCTGACACTCCTTTCAGAACGTCTTAGAAAGCTGGATCAACATCAAGGATTTGTCAAAGGCGTTTGTTGGGATCCTGTGGGTGAATTTATGGCCACTCAATCCGACGACAAGTCCGTGAAAATTTGGAGAACGACCGATTGGCAACTCGAGGCAGAAATCAGAAAACCATTTGAGGACTCTCCTGGCAGCACGTTTTTCCGCCGTCTTAGGCGAGTGCCACTGGTCACATTCATTAAATCGGTTTCTTACAGAGTTTCACAGTTGGTCGCCTGATGGTGCTCACATTACTGCTTCGAATGCAACGAACAATAAAGGCTTCGTTTTCATCGCAGCAGTCATAACTCGTGGCACATGGACTTCTGAGATCAGTCTGGTTGGTCATGAGAATACAGTTGAGGTCGCGGTACGTGCTGACCGTGTATAAAGTCTTATCATTCTCATGCACGTAACAGGCCTACAATCCCCACATCTTTCTGCGAAATCCCGCATCGCCTATAGCTACATCCAACATATGCTCTGTAGTTGCTCTTGGCGCGGATGACAGATCCGTTTCCATTTGGCAGACAAAATCTGCACGGCCTCTCATCGTCGCACGTGAAGTTTTTGAACGACAGATCATGGATCTCAGCTGGTGAACCTCCCTTAACCTTTGTTAAGAATCTGATTAATCTTTTGTGAAGGTCCTGGGATGGTCTGACTCTCTATGCTGCATCGTCGGACGGAACGATAGCCGTTTTCCATTTTGACCCTGAAGAACTGGAAGGCATTGCTCCTCATTCTGCTCAAGAGCAATATTTACATAAGTTTGGCTTTGTACCGCCACCAACTCCAGAAGGATTCTCGCACGGTACTTTCACCCACAGTGCAAATACTGCTTCAGCATCGAGGATCACGCCACCACCCTCCCCAAACCGTGCCCAATCGCAACCGCAATCGCAATCCGGTTTTGGTGCATCGAATGGGATTAATGGTGCCGAGCACATCAACAAGCTCGTTGCAAAGAAGAGCAATAAGAAGAGAGTACAACCCGTGCTTATGTCGTCTGTGCCTTCTGCATCGACGTCACGCTCAGCCCTAGTATCAACTTCTGCGTTACCGCCTCCGGTGAGTGGCCTCGGACCGCGTGCATTCCAAGTACCAGAGATCCCCCGATCACGCCAGGCATCACACTCTGCATCACCCGTGCCAAGCCCACGAACCTATGACGCAGATATTGAGATGGGAGGACCGATGGATATGGATGTTCCCATCGATGCACTCGACACAAGTATGTCAAGTGCAAACAAGGGCAAGCGGAAAGCATCGGTCCTTGATACGCCTGAGGACCGGCCGTCTAAACCCCGTACCCTTGGTGGCGATCGACCAAGGGAAACAGTCGCAGTGCGAGAAATTACATCGACGAGTTTGGTCTCGACGCGCCCGCAACTATTTGAGGGTGCAAATCTGCTCCCTGTCCCTCCACTGTTGACATTCTTAAGTGCCAATGTCGAGGGAAGTGACTTTGTGTTTGAGGCCCGAAATTCAGAAGGAGATGGTTCGTAAGACCTTCGACTCGTCCTAATTTGGCTGATGTTTCTTGCAGGGGCTACGGAAGTCACGTTCGCCGATGGAAAGCAAACATTATGGCTAGACTATTTGCCGTCTCCTGTGCTCGCGTTGACCGCATCCACAACATTTTGTGGGGCTGCTATGCAAGATGGTTCTGTCAATGTGTATTCACACACAGGTCGAAGGTTTGTAGTAAAACGGAAATCTTATCGCTGTCCTAATAATGTTTGGCAGATTAATGGCAACTCTAAGCTTTGGGTCACCTTGCGTAATGATGCACGGCTGCAAATTGGCATTGATGATACTCACAGCTTCTGGTCAGCTAAGTTCGATGTAAGTTGCGCGACTTCCGTTGTTTCGTAGACCTTACTCTTCTTAGAAATGTGAAGAACGTTGCATCCTTCTTTCCGCCTACATCCGTTGCGCCTCTCCTCTCCTCTTCGCCGAATTGTACGATATTATCCGCCACTGTTCGACATAATGGCGCACCAATGATTCACTGCTCATCCGGTATCGCGTATACTTACGATGTTCAGCTTCTCTCCTGGACAAAACTAAGTGAGCGCTGGTGGGCAGAGGGTTCAGATGTATGGCAAGGTCGTCAACGAGCGAACAAAGACAAAGACATTGTAGCCTCCATTGAGGGTGCAATCGGCAGTACGAGTATCCCAGCGCCTCACAAAGAGCGCCCCACATGGTGGAATACGGCGCTCACACTCGGTCATTTGGAGAGCAAGTTGCACGCGGCCAAAGCGCTCGATAGCGGTCTTGAATATAAACAAGCACTTCTGATTTATGCAAGGAAACTAGCAGATGAGGGCTTCAGGGCGAAGGCAGAGGAGCTCATCAAGGAGCTTTTCGGCCCCATATTTTGGTATATTGCATATCTTGGAAATTTTGAGTTGAATTACTCACTTTTTATTTAGGCGACCTGGTGGAAGGGACGACTCTTGGACCCCTGTCGTGGCAGGCATGGCCAAGCGCGATCTTTTGCGCGAAGTATTGTCGGTCTTTGGTTAGTTGTTCTGTCCCAATTAAATATTAGATTACTGAACTTCTGTGCAGCTCGGAGCAAGACCCTTACCAAGTTAGCATTGGACTGGCAAGATACACTCAAAAAAGCGTCGAATGATGATCAGTTATGACGATGTAGAAATAGATAAAAACTTTTTGGTTGTGATTCAGCTTTTCCACTTGATGGACTGTTTTTTAAATTAATGTGTGCATTGTAGCTGTACGCTTCACTAGAGAATATACAGTACTTGTCTTATAGGGATGTATGATTGACAAGAAATTACATAATGTTCTTTCAATTTCAAATGAAGTGGATGTCATTTAGTCGTGCCGCCCCTGAAATCATACGTCACTCTGAACCTGCACCACCATGAGCGACGTTGTCATTCGAGAGGTCAGTTGTCGAAATCCCACCCATGCGCCGACAATATTCTTACTGAGTTCCTCTGTAGGTCACAAAAGATGTCTGGATCTTCTCCAGGTAGGGGACCGAATTTATATGGTCACTCTGGCTCCCGCTAGTATCTCATGTGAACTCAATAGACCTTTTGCACGGCTGGGAATATTTCCGATGGGAGGGCGGTCCACTGCTATCAAATTGCGAGATGGAGGCGTTTGGGTACTTGCATCAACTCCATTGACACAAGAAACGCGCAATAAAATAGATGAACTCGGTGAAGTCAAGTGAGCATCATTCAATCTTGTTCGTGCTATCTTACATCCAAATCTCCAAGATACATCATAGGAGCCGACGCTGTTCACCACCTCTTTCTTGGTTCGTTCGTTCTCCGCAGAATTACTGGTGTCATCAAGGGTCTGTCTGACCAATTACGACAGGAGAATTCAAAAGGGCTTACCCCAATGCGAAATTAATTGGCGTTGAAGGTGCCATAAAGAACATGAGTGACAAGAGCCTCCAATTCGACGGTTGTATGTCACTGCAGGTGGTTCTTCCTGTAGTCATTGAAGTTATATTTTAGTGTGGGGCCGTGACCCTCCCGACACAAACTATGGCTTTGAGGACGAGGTAAGTCAGATCCATGTTCATTGGCACAAAGATGATAAATATATGTATAGATCAAACATTGGTACGTGGTTGTCTATTCACTTGGACTGGCAACTTAATGCTTTACAGCTATTTTTCAGGTTTCAGGAATAAAGACGTGGCTTTTCTTCATACGCCATCAAGGTCGCTCATCGAAGCAGATTTACTTCTGAATCTACCAGCTTATGAACAAGTCGAGTACCTCCCTCGCTGGTCATACCTCTTGTGTTAACACCTCACTTAGTATTCAAAATCATCCTCTTCGGTCTATGGTAATATCAAGCCGGACTCGTGGATCCACAGGGCCATTATCAAGAGCACAGCGATTGACGCTGAGTATGTATACTATTCCTCGTTCCTGCTTCGACACTAACGCGCACGCAGAGCTATGCGTCGCGATGCAACGACGGTTGCTAATTGGGATTTCGATCGAATTATTCCTTGTCATGGGGTGAGAAAAACTGCCATGACAATTTGTGTGATGACTGACTACTTATTGTTTGACAGGATGTGATTGAGACCGACGGCAATAGGATGTGGAGAGCCTTGTACAATGCATTCATTAACTGAAGATTATAGCTTGTTGTTTGGTTTACATGTATGGAAGTAACAATGATGTCATTGCAGTCTTGGCAGGCAAATTTTCGCAGCACATTCAGTTTCTCATTCTATCAATCGCCATTTGGTATCGCTTCAAATGGCCCCTGAACGCCGTCGCGCCAACACTCAAGTCCTGACAGTGGAGTAAACATCTCGTGTCGAAGGATCACTCGAGAACAATCGCTATTGTGACATACTGGGACATCATGTCAGCCATCGTCAGGTGCTTGTTGAAAAAACCTTAACAAACGCGCACCCAGTCCATGTGGACATATCTTGCTGACTTGGAATACAAAACGTTCAGGAAATCCCACAGTATTTCGCTTGCAGCCTAGTCGTGTGGGTTATTGATGTCACAAGCTTGACTTCCGCGCTTCTCTCATGAAGGAGCCTATTGTTGCATGTTGGTATGATTTTAGCAGGTGTCAAGGGGTAGTCGTTCAGCTGACATGTTCACTTGTTTTCAGTACTTATTCCCAAATTAGTGATTCGCGAGAACATGGTGGCAACAATCGAGGTGAAGTCCTCTCTTTTAAACGCATCGTTCCGGAGATGTTATTTGCAAAACATCGACTCAAGCTGGACATCTGAGGCTGGTACACCGTTGTTCGACCGTTTCTGTGCGAACGTGCGCTCAGGTGTCAAACATTGGGCTAAAAAGAACATCGCGCTTACTGATTCCTACGCAATGCATCTTGAACAGGAATACTCACAGTGCATGTGAACAGGATGGCGCTTACTAATGTCGAACAAGTACACATGAACGAGTATCATCTGACATTGAATGCGACATTCATGGGATCGAATCACAGACCTAGTTGGAAGTTTGAATCCATCCGTGAGGCAAACTTGAAAAGCAGGAGTCGAAGCTCGGATCCAATCTGCCAGTCTATCACAACATCCTCTGCTCTTATTCATGCTTATGAGACACGGTGCAACTGGGCCTAGTAAAGATGGACCTCCGAGGATCTATGCACCGCAAAAATAGTGTCAGCGGGTTTCAAACCGACTCCAAGAAGAACAGATTTTGAGTCCGTTGTGGTGACCACTTGGTTAAGAACAGTTAGATGGAGCTCGGAAGAAACCATTCATGAGTGAATCTCAAGGTCTGTTCCAATAGAAAAAAACCTGATCGTTCGGCAAGTTTCGAACCTGCGTAGTCCAAGAGAAACAGATTTTGATTCTGTTGCGGCAACCTCTTAGCAAGGTTCAGTCAAGATGATAGTCCAAGGAAACTATCCATGAGGAAATGTCAAGGTGTATTTCGATACAAAACAAATCTCATTCGCAAGTTTCGAGCCCGAGGTTTGAGATCCGAAACAGATTTCAACTCTGTTAATAGTAACCACTTGACAAAGACCACTTAAGGCCAAGGTCCGACGAAGCCATCCATGAGTGAATGTCTTTCAGTAGGGAAAAGCCTTGTCGTCGGGCCTGCACTGGCACAGTCCAAGAGGCAGAGTAAGATTCTGTTGTGGTGACCGCTGTGACCGGGACGAGATGAACTTCCGAGGGAACCATGCATGAACAAATCCTCAAGACATGATCCGGTAGAAAAAAAACCTGTCCTTCGGCAAGTTTCGAACCTGCGTAGTCAAAGAGAAAGAGATTTCAATTCCTTAGTGTAACCACTTGGCTGAGAACAGTCGGATGAACTTCCGAAGAAATCACCCACGAGTGACTCTTTTTTCTATCGGAACACAGCTTGACTTTCCAAATTCCGATAGAAAAAGCCTTGTCAACAGGAGGTTTCGAACCTATGGAGTCGAGGAGAAACAGATTTCAATTCTGTCGCAGTAACCATTTGACCAAATTGAGATATACATCCAAAAAATTCAACTGTCCGTAAGTGAATGTTCAAGGCGTAGTCAAAGGAAATAAAAAAGTTATTGAGCAGGTTTCCAAACCGCAACATATTTCACGGTTATCACTTGACCAAGACTGGTTAAGATGGACTCGGGAGTCGGACGTCTATGAGTCGAAGAACATCAAAGATAGAATCACGTGGGATTACCAACGCAAAATGAAATCAAAAAAAAAGTTTGCGTTTACCAATGAACACAAAACATGTCAGGAATAAGCGAGCCGGGGGCTGGCACCAGCGCCGTTGATGGGATAGTAGTCTGCAAGTTTGCAATTGCGTTGTAGCCACCGCGTTTACATCTGATCTACGCCTGATATATAGTTCAGCATCTTCCGTGCCTTTGACGTGACGAGGTCTGCGTAGACCAGAAAATGCAGAATTTGTAAGGCCGGTCCGCGTGAGGTCTATGCAGACAAATCACAGGCCCTGTGTCAAGAGTATGGGGGACATCTGCTAGCGGTTGTCTGGAAAATGCCAGGAGGTCTGTCAAATATCAACAGGCTCGGTGCGAGTTCCTTCAGTAGGTGCGCGCGTTGGATAAAACCTGTGAAGTCGAGAAGCGACACATTTGCTAGTTCATCGTGATGTCGTACTGCAACAAAGAGAGTGCTGATATCTGTGGTGCGGGGACTGCTGGAGATGGAGGTGGAGAAGAGACTGCTTGGTGATGACATCTTCATCCTCCCTCCAATGACAGCTGGCTACACGCTGACAGTGATGGCAGGATGACTGACGGAGACGGGGTGCTTGACGTAGAAGACGGGATGGTGGTCGCGATGATGTGGGAGTCCGGAACTTGCCGACCAAACACTTCACACCCAAAAATTTTAGTGCGGAGTGTGCGCGGACCTCATATAGACCCTCGCGCAAACTCCGCTGAGGAACACGTGACACATGCATGGGCATCATCTTGAGGACATTCCTGTGATCAGAAAGTGGGTGGTCAAAGAACTGTCTGTTCGTCTTCCGTCATCGCAACCACCCTGCCGCCTAAGTCAATCATCGTCACGCATCTAGGCCACCCCTACTATGTCAGCCACCAATAGTGACAAGGGATTGGCATGATGGTAGACCACTATCATATGTGCCAATCCCGTCATCCTTGTTACTTTACCGTTGTGGTTCTAGTGGACATAGCAACCGTAGACTGGGGTGTTAGCAGGCAGGTAGGAAATAGGGCAGTCTAAGCGTGAGAAACTCGCAGGGATCAGAAGAGATGGAAGTAAAGACCCTGATGCGGCAGCTGCAGGCAGACGGGTTGATAGTGACATCATGCGGCGGCCTTGACAGATTTCCTGGAATCACGGCACTTTTTGAACAACCCACTGACTGGGCAGAGGTATGCATGCCTAGTATACACAGACCTCACCCGGACCAGGCAAATCCCGCACTTTTGTTTCAAATCATCATCAAACTCTCATACTCTCATACTCTAACTTGGAGTCCAAGGACCGTTCACTCGACGAGGGCGAACGGAACGACCCTCACTCCCCCCTTCCTGGCGAAGAAGACTTAGTCGCATTTTGATCGCACTTGTGAGCAAACAACAACATATAGTATGATTTCTGATCTTGCGGCAGATACTAGTACATGTGAGTATATGGACCATGTTCAGGTTGGCGGCCACCGATGGACTGGTTTTGTTGGTTGTGTAGTTGCTGGATATCTGCTTCGTGGGCATTGAAAATGCATGTGAAACGGTGTGATAAAACTTGTGGGTACCATCAGGTGAGCAAAAAGACTGAACAACTGGTATGGGTATGGGTATGGGTATGGGTATCGTTGGTATCGCTTTGGAAGTAATTACACTAATGTCATTCGAACAGACCCACACCACGCACCATATGACACCACTGGCGGTGAACACGAGAGTCATGGAATCTCACCACATTCCTGGTCGTGCCTGAAGTAACTTGCATATAAGAGCGACTGTCCAGCCGAAGAGTTGCTAGGCAGCTGAAACAACCACACCGTGTACGTTTTCGTTGCCCGATCCCCTTACTGCTAGATCTAACAGTTAACACATCAGTGCAACCATGAATCGTTTTGTACTGGCCGTTTCCTTGTTCCTTGCGCTCAGCACGGGTGTTAGTGCAACCTGCGAGGCCTGTCCTAATTGCGATTATGAGCGAATCAGTATATCGCAAGGGGATGCATGCCTTAACTTCTGGACGTGCTCAGGCGATACTATCACGTGCTCTTACCCTTCTGTTGCAAATCCGGGAACGTGGAACAACTGCTCATACGCCCCAGCGAACGTATGTAACTCTCTTGCACCAGTGCATGCACACTCACCGATTTTTCGGAAATGGAAGGATTGGGCACTCATAGATGGCCCCAGCGACATCTGTTTCCCGTATGCGGGAGACAACCCAAAATGTGAACCTGGGAATGACCCTTACAACATTGGCACCTCATCTTGCACCGCTTCATACGGATATGTCGGTGGGGTGAACAGTGCACCGCTGTGAAGGAAATACGAGAGTCTGTTATCGATTAACATAAAGGCAGAAGCTTCGCGTTTCCGATGCAGATATATAACCTGTTGATGACGCTAATTCTTGTGTCTGTCTCTTACTGTCGAGGTGCACCGGGAGGCAGTCAAACAGGCGTGTCGATAAGGGGTACACGCGGCATGGGCGTCGGGTGGAGTCTGTGTTAATACCACACTCAAAATCACGAACTGATGTTCTCACACATTTCTTCCGCAGACAAAATTCCTGGCCGGGGTGATCGATGATCCCTAATATTGAGATACACATCTGTGATAAGTCATGTTTTCTCAGATTGATCGTTGTCATTAAGTCTCGACTCGACTCGATGCGGAGATTGACTTCGTTTTGGCAAATGTTGCTCCAAAGCATCATCTGACTTAATTACGGTTAGCTGGTTGGTCCACTTTAAAATTCCAGTATACGTAGCACGTTGCTTCCGCATGGTAGCCTCAGGTAATTTACATCGATCGTTTCTGAAACCATTTCACTTTCGTAGATGCAGTAGCCTATCTTTGCCCATTCTAATATGTATGATGCGTGCTGAAATTGAAGTGTCTGAGCAACTTGAAGTTTGTTGTCAAAAATCACTTGGTCAAGTCGAAGAAGGCTGCTACTCAACTTATATATGATCAGAATCATGCCAAACAAGCATGCTTCGCAGCTGGACCCACGCTTTTCTAAGGTCCGTCTTCGCCGCTAACATGTGCCAAAGTCGTGTGCAGGCAAACGTTTTACATGTATAAGACGTGGTGGACTAGCAGACTCCGCACAATTTCCATTCCCCTTCTTCTTTCAGCACCATGCCATTCTGTCCATTATGCCCACCTGGTACCCAGGCAATCTTAACCGGGTTGGAAGCGGTGAGCAGCAATTCGCTCTAGATAGTTCGATCGCTGTACTGATCGTCTTCGCTTGCACCAAGCACATTAAATCGAAGCATACGTTAGCGGGAATAAGCTGCACACTCTGCCAACTCGACTTCAAGAATAATGCTGCGCTGATTCAACATCTTGCATCTAAGAAGCACCACAAGTGTAAATCAGGATGTTCTCTGACATTTATGACAACCACCGAGCTCAGCACGCACATCAAGCTAGATCACAACGCAGGATCTAAAAACCCTCCTCCTGCATCTACCAGTAAAGTTGAAACTACAACTCCGGTCACGTTCCCCTGTAGCCCCTGTGGCATGGATTTTGTCAGTTTCGAAGCGCTCCAGCACCACATGCGCGTAGATCATGCACCTAAAAACCCATGTCCATCTTGTTATCAGAGCTTCTCCTCATCTAGCGCTCTTGATCAACATCGGTCGATCAGCCATCCTGTGCCCAAAGCACAAGCTAGCGCTTGTTTTGGATGTCCCATGTGCAAACAAACATTCCTCTCCGCAGAAGACCTGTCTAGTCATACTCGCGCCGCCCATCCTCTCGAAGCATCGGCCAAGAAAGTGTATCCTTGCCTTTTATGCGACCGCACGTTCTCAAAGAAGTCTAAGCTTACTGCCCACAATGATACTACTCACCCCTCCGGGCCTGTTTGTGCCATTTGTCGGCTCAGATGTTCGTCTCAACAGATTCTTGATGATCATGTCGCCGCGGTGCATAAGCGCGCGCTCTGTAGTTGCGGGACATGTGATGTGGCGTTTATCACCGAAGGGGGGCTAAACCACCATTATTTGCAATCTTCCAAAGAGGCCCACCCAAAATGTGTCGAGTGTGATCTTGGGTTCGAAAACGACGCAGTATATGCAACGGCATGTTTTCCTGATTTCGCTTCGTTGTGGTTTCTCACTCTCAAATCTGTATTTCCAGCATCGCCAAACGTCCCACCCAGAGCCGCCTCGCCCTGTTTCTCCCCCAGCCTCTTTTAATTGTTCTTTGTGCAACAAAGTCTTCAAGCTCCAGGTATCACTGGATGATCACACGGTCGCGAAACATTCTTTCACCTGCGGAATGTGCGAATTTGTTTGTCCGGAGGAGAAAGTCCTGCAGGAGCACATTGCCTCAGCGCACTCGTGCCCTCTTTGTCATGAGGGGATCTTCGCAAACGCAGATGTTTTAAACGAGCATCTTGCGGATCATGCTAATCCCTATCGTTGTGAAATCTGCCAAACGAGGTACGCCGAGGAAGAAGGCCTACGTCAGCACTACAGAGACTCTCCAGATGACACGCATCCGTCTTGTACGAGATGTGACTTGGGTTTCCAAGACGCAGACGAATACCATAATGTATTGTCCCCTCTTTTCGTAATATATCTATGAAGATCTTCCACTCATGTCGTATTCAGCACACAGAAACGATTCACCCTCAGGTATCTTGTCCACTGTGTGATGGAGCACTATTCGATCCCGGGGAGCTTTCTTCGCACTACATGACGTCGCGCAACCATCCCGCGTGCGACAAATGTCAAATCGGATTCAGTGATCAAGCTGAATTTGCTATGGTGGGTGAGTAGCGTTATCATCGATGCCTTGACTTAGACTGCCGTGCAGCACGGCGCAACAGAACATCCAGAGGCATTCTGCCACCTGTGCCAGTGGCAGTTTGAGTGCTCCGAGTCGTTGCAGAATCATATCCGACATTTCGTAGCACACCCCAAGTGCATGGACTGTGAACTGAGATTCGCAGATGCGGACGCCTATCAACATGTTGGTTTTCTTTCCCGATTCGTCGAGGAATGTTCTGATGTGTTCTATAGCATCTGTTTGTCGTGCATAGGCCACACAGTAACGAGCCTGCGGCGCGGCAAGATTTGGATACCGATGTTTTGGATAATGGTGACGGAGTAGTTCATTCCGAGAAGCGCTTTTCTAATTCCTTTTCTCCCGATCGAGTCGACTCGACATGGGGTTTCGTTGTTAATTATGACTTCCCCTACGCCCCGTCTATCCCATTGCCTCCGAGTACTAGTGGATACTCCAGCCCTCTATCGCAGAGGGTTCTGACACGATCGAGCGTAGGATCGCGCTCGTCGTCCAGGACGCTTTCGCCACCTCCGATATGTGGCATCAAAGTCGAACAACTGGAGACTGAGCATACGGTCGATCGTTCCGACTCGCCAGATTTTGAGCACTCGCCACTTTCCAATGTACCTGCAGTTGGTACACCGTTGATATCAAGCACAGACTTCCGTAGCCCCTTCAGTCCGCGCCCGGACCCTCCGGCACTTTTTGCTCCTTCTCAGGAGCTGAATGGCGCCAGTCACAGTGATCAAGAATCTATTGCCTCTGCGAGGTCACCTGAGATAAATTCTCCCGTGATAAAACTTCCCGAGAACGGCACATCGCCGGTGTCGAGCTCTGGCTGGTCCACATTAAGTGGCGAGGATGCATCGAGGATGGCAGCAAAATCGGACGATTCACTCAGTCATCGGTCGGTGGGCCCTGCCGTACCGGTACTTCGCTTGCAAGTACCTGTGCCTAATGGCACTTCTCAGACAGCCAGGTACGACGACCAAGTAGAGCGTGGATTTCGAATCTCAATGTTGTTGCAGTATTTCAGGGACACCAAGTTCCATTTCGCCCGAGTCTGCAGGCATTGATATTTCTGCGAATGTAACCCCCGACTATTTACGGGAAGCTCGTGCATATCTTGCTGTGACTCATCCAGGACAGGCACCTTCGACTACGAATCACGTTCACAACATGGCCATGGCGTCCCCTAGTCTGACTTCAACCGGCGTCACCGCAGCCTCTCGCGAGCGACGCCGTGAAGTACGATTCGAGGATAGTATCATGTCGGAGCCGCTGTGGGATAATCAATCATCTGATTCGACCGATTCCTCCTTCGACCCTCCCGTGCTTCAAAGTAGGCGAAAATATTGCGTACAGAAGAAATCAGGTCAGCGATGCTGTTTCTTCATAGATCTAGAGTTGACAATGAGCACAGGTGGCAGTAAACTTCCTCGTTTCGCACCGCTCAAGGCGGGACGAGTCGCAGGAAGGAACGGGATTAACGGGACTAACGGGATTAACGGAATTAATCATTTAACGAATGGCACAAGTTCTCTCTCTCCCTATCATTGCAGGATTTGTCGACGAGAGACATGCGAGGATCTAACGACGACGACTTGTGGGCACCTGTTCTGCAATGGGTGAGTACAATCGATGCTGGTCTTGGGCTTGAATTAACAGGATTCGTAGGTGCATCACAGATGCGGTGATACGAGACTCGCGATGTCCCGTATGTAAGAATGCGGTTTTGCTTTACTGCTTATTCCGCATCGACACCACCGTGACCCACCATGACTCGGAGTGACTGATGATGAGTAGCCAACCTATGTATAGAATATTTGGGTCTTGCCTGTCTGTCTTGCATTGTTGTGAAGTACCGATTTCGACACTGGTTGTCGTTTTAATAAAACCGCTTGCACAAGCCTCGACTAACTGTTGTGACAATTGCGTGACTACCCGTGACGATTGTAGTTCATCATCATCTGCTTATGTCATATCAGCCTTAAATCCACTGTGAGTACAGTGACAGCAATTCAAAAGGCGTGGCGTATCTTTTCTCTTTTGTTGTCCAAGACAACTGTCTCGTATTCCCATATTTTACTATCTTCCCCTTCTTCGGGCACTGCAGCATTTTTAATACTCGTCAGGCCTGGTGGTAGTGTGACAGGAACTTCAACGGTGTCGACAGCCCATCCTCCTAATCTGCTGCTACCACCAGTGGCACCATGCCTGAGTGCAATCTTTGTGATCGTTATTTTGTCGACAATAATGCTCTCCGTATGGTGCGAAGCGCTTCACGTCTATCTCAGTATCTGACTCTCAACTATTCACGTAGCACAACGAGTCGAAGCACGAGATTGAATGCAACTACTGTGACCGTACGTTCAGGACTCCAGAGGGAAGAGATCAACATGAGAGAACGAAACATAGCTTCCGTTGCAACATCTGCAACCGAGAATTTGGCTCCAGAGAATCCCTGGATCAACATACGGAGGCCAAGCATTCTCGATACGAATGCAGATACTGCGACAAGGAATTTACATCTGATGCAGCCCGTCTCCAGCATCAGAATGCGAAGCATGCACCTCGTCCATCTGCATCTTCGTATCTATTCTCACAGCCATACGTCCAAGCTGCGAAGCCTGCTCCCGTGGCGCAGCCTAATGTAAACGTAGTCCTTGGTGCTTTATCCACGCAGGAGTTCGCTCCAGAATGTGATGGTGAGGAGGTCTTGACGCTGTCACCAATGTTACAGGTCGCTGCACCAAAGCCTGTGGCAAATATGACATGCGGAACCTGTGGGGAACCTTTCGCAACGATCTTTGCTCTGGAGGCCCACAAGTCACAACATAGATCCGGTTCATGTGCTTGCACAATCTGCGAGAGAGCTGATAGGCCTTGCAATTGCATTATTTGCAAGCGCACCAGCTCCTTGACAGGTCTGGTGAATGAGAAACCCCTTGATCGTGTTGTGAGTGGCGAACCCGAAGAAACTATGTTGTCTGCGGATTCGCTTGGGGGTATCGAACCTAAGGCAGTTGATGACTCTTTGGTCGGGTCCTGTGATTTGGTCATGACCCTGGAATCTCAAGGAGTCACAGATCTATCAGTTGATCGTAGCGTTCTAGCGCTTAACATGGATTCGCAGGATGAACAACCCTTGCCAGAACCGGAATTCGAGGTGTATAGAGAGCACTCTCGTGACTTTACTCCTACACGCGCACCGTCACCCCCACGTCACAAGCATGACAGTCTTGATGACCCAACATGTCTTTCTGAAGTCGCTATGAACTTAACGGAGGAATGTGGCATTACCAACCTGCCATTGGGTTTTGCACCCATGGAATGCGACACCATTCATGTGCTAGAGCAAGTAAGATTCGTGATATTAATTCTTTTGGGACTAATGCTAACGCGTTCTCCGTGTCCTCTTTGGCCGCACAGCATTCTGCATTCGGTGCTCACACTGTCGTACAAGACCCAACGGTCTATGAACGCATGGGTCCGAGCCAACCTGACATTTCACTCGACTTGACTAATTCACAGAGTCAAGATCAGAACATGGTTCGTTTTGTTTTGGATCCTAGTACGCAATTTTTGAGATGTCTTTGTCAGTTCCCTCCAGAGGCATCCAATGAACAATTGATGGTTCTCGACATGGTTGCGAGTCACGAGCAGGTCGATAACCCTCCAGAGTGTGACTCCTACATTCCTGGATTATCATATCCTCCAAATTTCCCTCCAGATAGCGCAGTTGTTTCTACTCCAGATTGCGCGGTTATTTCTCCTCCAGATAGTACACTTGATTCGGCGACCTTGATACCCGCGCAAGTCCGCTCTCCTCAGTTTATAGGGCTTCCACAAGTTTGCACCTCTGAGCTTGAGCCTCCCGCTGAGTCAGGCGATCCTTTCACACGTAACCTTCTTCCTTCTCCGACCCCATCTGAGCATGGTAGCTTGAGGTCCCCTAGTATCACTCAGGATGATCACTCGCATTCCGGAATTTATGATTTACCGTCTCCAGCGACTTCCGAAGGTTCTGCCGGTTACTTCTCCGACGCCGATCGTTCATCAACTCCATCAAGCCCGCTTTCTGACCATTCCATCGTCTTCGTATCTGCGGATTCGATACCGGATTACGTTAGAGAGAACCGTGCATATCTTGTTGCAACAAGCGCACCGTCCCGACCTTCTTCAGCAACATCTAGTTGTCTTAATCTACCGTCAGTGGTTACTTCGTCAGACTCTCTACCACTTCAACAGGATCAAAATGATCGAGCTGAGGTGCCCCCTGCCGATTCCCCCTCCACCAACGGTCAAACCCCCCTTTACTGCAGGGTTTGTCTTCGAGATCCTTGCGAAGATCCAACTGCGACGATGTGCGGCCATATCTTTTGCAACAGGTGTGTGACTCGGTTGCTTGTTTACTTTCTTCCGTATTGAAACGTGTTTACTCAGGTGCATCATTGATGCTGTCATGGCCAGGTCTGCATGCCCGGTCTGCAGCACTCCCACATTACTCTACTGTCTTTTCCGCCTTGATATCTAAGTACATGTTATCCCCTCCAAAGTGTAATACCTTTCTTGCCTTCGACATGCATGCCAATGACTTGACGCAAACCAACAAATCATTTTGTACTTTTAGAATTCTTGAATCAATACAAGTTTTCCTATCCAAGTAGCGTGCATTCTTTCTTTAGGAACCATTGCTCACCGCTAAGTATAATACTTGACAAAGCTGCGTGTTATTAATTCATTGCTCAATCACAGTGCTCGACGTCTCGAGGTGACATGGGAATTCGAGACACTTTCATTGCAAACCTATCTGAATTCAATTCTCAAACTCGGCTTGCAATGCAGAACTATGAGCATAGTAACACCGATAGATTGATTTCGCTATTGAAAGCCGAAACAAACGTATGTCCGAATACTTTTCGGAGCCTAGTTGCGCTATCGACCATGGCCATATCTCAGATCTCAGATCCCAAGAAGCTTTTAGGAGACAAGAAACAAGGAACCGAGCTTCGTGTCGGTACTGATATCGCCGCAATAACAAAGCTTCCATCTTGTCCTATGCGATTTTCTCTCACATCGTCAGGTCTATTTATATGGATCACCCCCAATTGAGTTGCCTTCCTTGCGGGAGTACCACCTGCAAGCAAGTAGACGTGCCCAGCAAATTGACTTCCACAGCCGATATGCATATGGTGTGTCGTAGGCATGTTTTACCGAAGATAAAACAAAGGGACACGTTCCCGTCTTCCTGGTTTCATTTTCAGGGACTGTCCATGCGAAAGATGATTATATGGACTTGTGATTTCTATAACCATCTCACAGCAATATGCTACGACACCTCAAATTACCCCTGTCCGGGTTGATCAGCGCCCTGAAAGTCCGTTTCTACAAAAGTGGCTGATGCGTTATTTGTTGCAGACTGTACGGTGATCCTTTCACAATAAATGACCCTTGCAGGAAGTATCCATTCCTCTATATGTAACCAGGAATATGAGCTCATGGTACCCTGTTATCGTTCGGATCTTAACAATCCCTGAGCAAACAAAGTTCGGACATGGACTTCACAGGCAGTGACAGACTTCGAAACCTGCAATATACAATATTGAGCTTGGCTCCTCTTTCTCCTACGAGCTACATGTCATTGAAGGATAAAGTGCTGGCGGAGAAGGGAACGCGGCATTTCTGCGACAGCCAATAGCAAAAAGAGCGGGTTGATCACGTGAATAATACCCGATTCGGATCACTCGAACGACCAGCACGCCCTATCATACTCGCACATCAAGCTGTGAGACCGACCTATCGGTTTTCGCGTGGTACGAATCGAGCAGAGCTAATGTGGTTGTGCGCGACAACGGCCGCGATACCCGAAGTTCCGAAGTCAATGGCACCAGATAGTACTTAAATTTGTTGTCCCACCGACACATGTACCAACCTAAATGGATTCATCCAAACCATAGAACTTGGCATTTTTCAATTGGCGATTGAATGTATGCATGAATGTGCTACATGAATACATTGTAACACGGCACTGCCACATTAGCAATGAGAGTGGTAATGCGAAAGATGTATATTAAAAAAGGAACGACAATGACAAATGAAAAACACAAGTTGACCTGGTAAAGGGGCAACGAGAAACGGGGAAGAATATCGAGACCTGAATGACGATAATACGGGAGGTGTGGTGCCGTCTAAATGCCAAGGAAGAGTCTGGGGTCTTTTGACGTGAAGGACGTGAGGGTATCGGTACCTTGTTTGCTCAGAGATTGAAGGGACCGAGAAAGTATTATTGGGGGGGTTCTGTTGACGAACCGACACTGGCGAGGGGACTTTGGGTGGTGCTTACAGGAGAGCTATGGGGGACTTTTTCACCAACAGCTTCTCCTGCCTGTTTTTCGCCGGCGAGTCGCCTGCGCGTGCCTGCCGCAGACTCCAACCCAAAAAGCTTGGTTCGACCCTAAAATTGATATACAATTTAGCGAGGCAAAGACAACAGTAGAAAACGAACATACCTCTTTGAACTTCATATACACGAGCACTACGATTACCATAACCCAATAGAACACGTAACTCAGCACGCTACCCTGAGTGGCGCTATTTGTCCATCCCAGTACGGCGTTGAATATGCCCCATGGCATATCAGTCTCAGGATTACAGCAGTCAAGATGCCATACATTCCCGCGCACGTCGTATGATCCAGGTCCATCACCACCTGCGTCATCGACATCTGCGCCAAGCAAATTGTTGAAGGCGTTCTCTTGGAAGGACCAGATTGCTTTACTAAACAGGCCAGCGCCAATGAGGAGGATCAAGTTCGTCATAACGATAAGGAAAATCGTTAAAGCTGGTGTATAGTAGGTGAGCATTGGTGTAACATGATTATTAGTGAAGGCTTACTCGAGCGGCTAGCGAACTGGTAAATGAAAAAACCACAAACAAGTCCACAGAAAAGGCCCACAATTGCTGCGATAGGAATTGACTTCGCGGGCTGTCCAAGCGCGACACCGCCAACGAAGACAACAGCTTCAATTCCTACGACATGTCATGCATTAGTTGAAAGCATGATGACGTCTTTAGGTAAAGACATTCAGGCACGATACTCACCTTCACGCAAGACAGTAATCATTGGCAGGATGAAGAGTACCCACTTCCCAGTCCTTGTGCCACGATCGACATCTGAAGATCAAAAATAATTTCTAAGCATAAGAACAGAGACAAAAAAGAGCAAGGAAAGACACAGACGTTGATCACTAAACGCGCGCTGAAGCTTTACGCGCCATGTAGCTTTGGCCCTGTCCAACTTGAGCATGGTAACGCCCATGACAAAAATCATCAGGGATGCAATAAGTTCGAAAATACCTGTTTAAAGATATGACGTAGGTCAGTTTAATTGCGCGACATAGTAAGAGAAAGTACGTTGGAAACGAATGAGGATTCAAATGCAAAATACAGACCTTCCCAGAGATTTTCGGCCTTGGACCAGAGATCAGACGCCTTGGTGAACCAGACTGCAATAAATGCAGCACCTAAGGCGAATGAGACGAACAAGCCTACGCCTGCACCAGCGAAAACCTTGTTGCTCATGAGTCACTGACACTTTCAACATTACTACTGCAGTAACGTACCTGCACTCTAAGTTTGCGGACCAAGCGTCTCTTGAGGGTGGCATCTGATTCTCCTTCTCCTGGCGTAGTTGTTCCACTGTCGTTGTTGTGAGCTGAAACAGGCCGATAGTGCTCCGTAAGTGTCGGGAAGTGGTCTATGTCGCCATGGACGATCTGCTCGACGAGGCCAAGGAGTACGGATACGATGACGACGGCCTCAAGGGTTTCCCTGAAGACGATGAAGAATATGCTAACGCTGAATAAATTCTGGGCTGTCATTGCCGTGTTTTCGGGGGGTACACCAGTGCATACTAGATTTATGGGATTATCTGATAATGAGAACCTGACAAGCACAACTTGAAGCTTGTACCCTAACACCGAATTGTTCCGAATGCCGAAAACTAATTTATCAGATAAGATTCAGGGTGTTCGATTCACGGCCATCAAATTTCAAATCTTATCAGATAAAATTTTAACGTGTGAAAGCCGATAAATTTAGTTTCTGAAAGCTGCAAATCTAAATTGTGATTGTCCTCGATTTCGATACTACTGCAGGACATGGGAAGTTAACTTGTTCAATACAGCGGGGATTAGTCGGACGAGGACTCCCAACTTGGTTTATAAACCGATATGGCGGATCAAGGGTCAGCGTAAGTAATTTACGAGAGGACGGCCGGAGGGTCAAGTCGACATTGACAACCTCGAGCAGCCCTTGGACCAAGGCACATTTCGATCAAATCTGATCTTGGCTTATCAGATAAAATTTCAGTAATGAAGGGTCATCATCATCCCCGAACTACTTTAGACATACAGTGAGTAGTTCGTGGTCCTTTGCTTTTCCTCTGAGGATTGACCGTGAACTGATCTCATCTAGGCATCGTTATCAACGTGGGGGATCCAAATTACCATTGTCACATCCATGTGGTGCCGCCAGTTACTTCTCTTGTTTACGCTCTTGTCTCCTGCACTTGCAGGTGTACAGGAGCTTTGGTGGAACATCACCTATGTTCCGAACGCGAGTCCAGATGGCCTCTTTGAACGCCGTGTCATTGGTGTCAACGGAACATGGCCGTGAGTCTCTTACATATTATAGTACTGGCTTTTTTGGTCTGACATATTTAACTAACCTTTTGGTTCGTTGCGAAACCCCAAAATTCTAATCTCATGCTTGTCGACTTCTCATGAAGACCCCCGCCAATTGAGGTATCCACAACAGATTCGTTGCTTGTCCATGTAACGAACGGCATCGATCGACCTGCGTCGCTACATCACCACGGCATGTTCTTTAACTCAACATCCTGGATGGATGGAGCAGTGGGGGTGTCGCAATGGTATGTATACTTGTGTTTTCATTTGGTCGTGCTGTCAGCTGCGCCAACTATCCCCGTTTGATGTCTTCTAATGTTGTGAAGTGTTTTATTAATTATTGTTCTCATACAGTGGCATACCTCCAGGTCAAACGTTTGACTACGTTGTACCCATCAACTCCTCCGGCCAAGTCGGAACATACTGGGCGCATGGTCATTCAAATGTAAGTAAACACAGCGGTCTACTTCGTGTGCCTGCTTGTTCTCTTGAAAAAATGTCGCACTAAATTCCGTATCTATCCATGCAGGGAATATATGTGGATGGTCTACGCACGCCTCTCCTGCTGCATTCTCCAAATGAAACTTATGCTGCTGATTACGATGCTGAGTTCACTGTTCTGCTGAGTGACTGGTACCATCAAGAGCAGCCTGTCCTCTTGAAATCCTTCCTCAGTATAGCAAATCCAGGCGGAGCGGAGCCTATTCCTGGTGAGTTGCCTCGCCCTATAGTCCATGGTAACATACTGATGGACGAATGTTTTGGTCCATGTTCCATTGGCTTGCAGACTCTGCCCTCGTATATTTCTCCCAAAATGGCTCCTACCTGGCACCTATCCCAGGGAGTCACCCATCCCCGGTAACAAGCGCGGTGGGTTTCAACGAGAACGCGACCCTTCCGTTCGAGCCCGGTAAAACGTACAGACTACGCGTAATCAACGTGGGGGCGTTCGCAGGGTTCTACTTCTGGATCGACGGACATGAAATGCGAATTATTGAGGTTGACGGCGTGCGTTTGGTTCTACCTGCTTCTTACAACTCGGTATATTTATTTTATCGCAGACAGATACACAGGAGCAGCCTGTCGATATGTTGAGTCTATCAGTGGCACAGCGTTTCTCTGTGCTTGTCACCGCGAGGAACGATACGTCGTCAAACTGGGCCATCCATGCGAACATGGATACAAGCATGTTTGACAAGGTTCCAAGTAGTCTAAATCCCAGTAGGCTATTACATTTCCTGAGCATTCGATCCCACCACTTATCATCTTACCTTTCAAAATGCTTGCAGATGTTACCTCGACCATCACATACTCCGCCTCCTCTAATCTCACTACTCTATCCCCCGTGTCCACTTATACCATGGTAAACGACAGCGCTCTGGTTCCCACCGATGTTTCGCCTGCACTCCCCCCAACAAATACCCTTGAGCTTGAATTCGACTTCGCGACCATGAACGATGGAACAAATCATGGGTTCATAAACAACTTGGTTTATAATCCGCCACTGGTACCTGCAATCATGAGTGCACTGAGCCTGGGCGTAAATGCCACTAGCCAAGTGGCATACGGGCCGTACAGCTTTGTGTATAACTATGGAGACGTGATCGACCTTGTGGTGAAGAACGCCGATACAGGGAAGCATCCCTTGTGTGTTCCCTCTCTCCTACGTCCCGCATTTGACAGAACTGATGTTACGTTCTAGCCATTTGCACGGGTACAAGATGCAGATCGTCAATAGAGTAACAGATTATACCTCCAACGATACGTCGCTTAACCCACCACTTATCGAAGGGCAAGCAAACCCGATGCGTCGTGACACTGTAGTCATCGATGGCGGAGGTTCAGTCACGCTCCGCTTCGTTGCTAATAACCCCGGCGCATGGCTTTTCCACTGAAAGTTTACGAATCCCTTTCAGGAGAGACACTTACTTACATTATTATCATCCAGGTCACATCGAATGGCACCTTGAGTCGGGCCTTGCGGTCCAGTTCATAACAGCTCCGCTTCAGATACAAGAACAGGCACAGGACCGCGTGCCGTCGTTCATGTACGACCAGTGTGCTGCGCTTGGAATTCCATCGAGCGGCAACGCTGCAGGACATGCGAGCCCAACTAACTTGTCGGGCCTCCCGCTTGGCCCGTGGTTGCAGAAGCTCGGTTGGCTGGCCAAGGGCATCTGGGCGATGGCTGGGTGAGTTCGGGGCTGAACTTCTGTAGTTGTTAGGATATGCTGACGATGCGGGGGTGATTTGTAGATGTGTGTTGACAGTCATCATTGGCATCGTTACTGTTATATGGTATGCTACGGGAAGTTCTATCACTGAGGAGGAGATGGAGGAGGACGCGCGTCGGCGCATAGATGACAAGGAACGTAGAGGAAAGTTCTTTGGTCTGTTTAAGAGAAAGACTTGAATATCTGTGCCATTTGTTTATATTGATCTAGTTGTCTTCTAGCCGACATTATTTCATATGCAACTCTGCCGTGCGCCCTGCCATCTTTGTCGGAAGACGAGATTCAGACTGCCGTTTAAAATACTGTCGCCCTGAAATTGGCTTCGAAACTTCATACCCTTATTGATAACATGAGCGCTCCTCGTTTCGCGCAACTGCAGATCACATCTGCCTTGCATCGCCTTCCGTGTCACGGAAGTCAAACGGAGGCGTGGTGCAGCCCAGGAACCTTTCACGTATGCAGTGAAGGCAGATGGGCTTCAGGACCTGCTGATCACAAGCAAACAAACGCTGGTCCAGTTCTCGCGGGCGAAGCCCACTAGACAGACGTTTTTACTTGTCCGTCCATGGGATCGTCGCCTCCTTGAGCTGTCTGACTTTGCAGAGTTGGTATCTACCTTCTCGGATGATACGGAGAGCTTGAGAGATTGGTCCGAGTCCGAATCTCTACTATATGACTCTGATGAGTCCCCGAACGGTTCGCCAGGGGAAGAGTTAGCTGACTCGGAATTTCACTTGCGAGCATTGCCATTGCGGTTGATTGTTCGCCTTGGACAGCCGTTCAGTGTGTTTTTGCTAGCGCATCAGCGCGGTGGTGAATACAAGAGGATCGCGTCAGATCGCGTCAGAATTGCACAAGTCAAAGACAGGGCTTCTGTTCATGACATGATGGACATCAGGATCCCGGAAATCTTGTAGCTACAACAGTTGCAACTCCAAGTCCCCTCACAAGTTTATCCACTTGCATGGGCATACCCCTCACGATACCAACCTTTTTTCTTTCCAGTACTCTAACCTTCTGTGTCTTTCTGCGCAATGGAGGTTCTCTGTCGAGGCTGAACGGAGGTTGGATCCTGAATGTGCGTGTCGGATATGACTTCGTGATGATGACAATGACGGGGAACATCTGTTACATGTACTAAAATAAACCAACGGTGTCTTGAACCTGTCTTACTGCCACCACCTGAATACAAGGCTGTGTCCTGCCACCTACAGCCTTGCATTCTCGGCCTACCTCTGCATGGCGTGATCATACACAGCGTAATTCTACCAAGTGTATGGCTGGGGGTGAGTTCGGTAGGGAATTGTCGAACAGATCGACGTAGTTATTGGACGTGTCAGTAGGTAACACGAAGATGGATATGAAACGTTTTTAGAGGAGGACCTTCTATGAGACGTTCGGTCGTGCTTGGAGCGGGGAATCAGCGCAGTAAGTTCTGCTAGAATTCGCTAAGGTATGAGTGTACATGGGCAGTATATATACGTTTTCGAATACTTGCTCAAGCCGGATCGAGCGTGAAAATAGTATGGGCCGAGGTGAAAATAGTTGAAGACAGAATGAAAATAGTTAAGGAGAAGTGAAAATAATGTGAGGCGAAGGAAAAGTGCCAAATGGTAAGACGGAAAGGGATGTATCCGTGTGACTCGGATGCGAGAAGTAACACTCCTCGCATCAGTGACTTACGCGGACAACTCCGGACATATGGTCCGTGTGTCTTACTTTTTGAAGCATGGTCGGTGCGTAAAGGACGACGAGTCCTTACACAAGCTTTGGATGCAGCTGAAAGGTTGGTGAATTTGTGAATGAAATTGCGCGAGGGGGACATGCATCTACATATTATAAGAACGGAGAGTTTGATCCCGCGGAACCAATTCGACTGATATGTTTTGGATATTAAATGAAGACAGTACTGAGTTAAGATTAAGTTGGATCCGGCAGCCGCCGAGCAGGTTTGTTGAACATAGTGCTATATCAAACGTTTGAACCCTCGACTAACCTCGGGCCCCACTCATTTGGAACTTCCAGTATTGTTCCAGTACATTGCAATGGCAGGTATAGGAGCTCCGACATTGCTACATGTACCCATATCCGAGTTGTGTGATGTCAACCTTATACTCAGTCCCTACATATAGACGTCCGTCCGAGTCGTTCTGTGCACGAGCTCCAATTCGTCGCACTTACATAAAACAAACCATCTACTACCATATTGACCCGCTCTAAAATCCACGATATTATCCTTCGTCCAATACGTCTAGTGTTTCCCGCCGTATTTCCATACAAGCAAGCACTACAATGGCTCGTATCGAGAACCAACACACATACACCCTGAAAAATTCCAAGGGAGGCACTGTCGTTGACTTATCGGGCGCGGATAACTACTCTGGTGCGCATATCATCCTTGCTCCAAGAGTATCCCAAGCCAGCGCCAATATTGCCTTAACTTTATAGTCATCGGTTTTCACCCCCACGATGGATTGAATCAACTGGTAATGCACTTGCTTGCCATCCCACTGCGCAGCGGACAAGTCGTGCTGATCAATTTACTGGTTTTTAGTGGATCTTCCAGCAGGATGACGACCAGGACGGATGGTTCATACAGTCTTACCGCACTGGAGAATATCTTGGGATCAGAGGCTACCCCCGAAATTACGCCAGGGTCGTTGCTGTTTCAAACCCCTTCAAGTGGGATATCGAAGAATCCGACGTTGAAAATACTAGAGGCATTAGGTGTGCATGTCTTTCAACGAATTGATTCTTATCGGTTTTGTTCGGCAGGATATTGGCCCATGGCACGAATTTTAGCTTGGACTTATTCGATGGAAATCCGGAAGATATGACGGAAATTGTACTTTGGGAAAGTTGGCCTGGTGCCAATCAGATTTGGACATTTACCGAGCGAGTTTCTATTGAGTATCGGCACGCTTCAAGCCTCACGAATCATCAGGGAGGTATGGAAGGCCAAAGTACTGATCCAAAGGCATGTTTCCATCGTTTCCTCGTATGTCATTGTTCGAGCATTTTTCATGCAGATCATCACCATCCCCGCGGCTATCCGTGATGCATTGATCGAGGGTGACTTGTCTACCGCTGACATGCTACTCACACAAGAGATCAGCACTGATACCAACAACCGTGACTCGTATGCCAACCGTTCACTCGTGATGGCACGAAAACATGACTGGGACCAGGCACTCGATGATGCAGTTAAGGTGGATAGGTCGACTTATCATTTCTTCCTTATGAAAGGCTGACTTTTGTTGCAATACAGTCCATCACCATTCAACCCTCCTTGGCAGGTTATATCTCCAAGGGCATCGCCTTGTGCGGACAAGGGCACGTCCGCGATGCGAGGATAGCATTCGATATTGCGTCCATGTTCACGAGCGAAGATTCAAGAACTGTTCATTTCCTTCTCTTGGTCAAGGTATGTCACATGTTTCTCACATACTCCCTATTTCATTGCGGATTTCAGACCATTGCGCTGTTTGGTGCAGATCAACATGAGGAGGCAATACTGCTCGTCCAACAGCTAGCTACAGCTTGTCCAAACAACGATACTCTTGCATGTCATGTCGTGGAAGTGAGATCTTAAACGAACCTAGGTATCGTGCATCGATACTGATTTTTCTGAACTTTGTGCGTTAGGCATATCTCCATATTCAGCTTGGAACCAATGCCTTGAATGGCGAACTTTACAATGACGCTGCTATCCACTTCTCTGTCGCCGCCAGCTCCAGCGTGCTTTCATCTGCAGGCGCCATTGATTCTATGTACAAAGACTTCATAATGGTAAGTTGATGGGATGCATCCAAACATGCTTTCGTGTCGAATTTTGTGATGTTGCGTAGCTCTTTGGATGGGACCTCAAGTCCTTGTGGCAAAATGCACATCAGAAGCATTGTGACGCACTCCGCGGGGCGGGTAGACTTGAAGAAGCGCTGGAATCATTCCGATCCATGATGGATATGATTGACGAAAATGCGAAGGCCCGCTGCTTTGACTGGTCCAACGGCAAGTCCTAGAGTTCAGATTATCATGCAGGCTCTGATCCTCGCCCATTTCACTCAGCATTCAAGCAGGAATACGGCGCCCTCTATCTTGCCAAGGGAGATACTGCCTTCTCTGCAAGTGATTACGACAGGGCTATTGACTTATACTCTGTGGCGATCGAGTTGGATTCTGCAAGCGATACCGTGTTTGCAAACTGCAGTAGGGCTAAGTCGAACAAAATGCTATGGGAGAGTGCGCTTCTCGATGCGCAAAAGGTACGATATTATACTCGAGCTGTTTCTTAGCCGATGTTCACTCTGGCTATACATAGGTTATCGAACTCAACCCTTCATCTCATATTGGATATCAATTGAAGCATATAGCGCTTTACGGAGCAAAACGCTTCGTAGAAGCTGTCGTGGCCTTTGAAATGATGCTCGTCAAATTGGATAGCGCCCATGACATGCAAATACGAAGTAAGCCGTAATAACAACGCGCGTCCGAATACTCAACTCTTTTCTCAGCGCTGCGCGAGTTATATGTTAGTCCCTCCGAAGTAGAAGGTGATATTCGAAAATCCGTCGACATTCAACTTAACAAAAGCCCACTTCGTCTGCTCAACACCACTACCGGGCTCTTGTGTGATCGGGATGCGCAGATCAGCGCCTTTAAATCGAGCACAGAGTACAATGAGTTTCTGTTGGCGTTGACTACCAAGCATCCAGACATCCGGTTGGACCGCATCACAGAAGTAGTGGCAGTTTACTTCCGTCGCGTCATGTTATCGCATCGATGGGGAGAGAAGGAGCCGCTGCTGCATGACATCAGTGACAAAGTCGTGTACGAGTTGGAGGCAGCTGGCGGTCTCGTGAAGCTGCAGTCATTCTGCGAAATTGTTCGCAAGGCGGGGTATCACTGGGCATGGGTTGATTCGTGTTGCATCGACCAGCGTGACAATGTCGAGCTCCAAAAGTCAATGAACTCAATGTTTGCCTGGTATCATCATTCAGCACTCACGATCGTCTACTTGTCGGATGTTCCACCGTCGTCCAAGTCTGGGGCACTGACAAAAAGTGTTTGGAACACCCGAGGATGGACGGTCCCGGAATTCCTAGCTCCCAAAGCCATTCTCTTCTACCAACAGGATTGGACCTTATATCTCAACAACAGTTCCCAGAATCACAAGGAATCCGTCGAGGTCATGCATGAGTTGGAGGCTGCAACAGGCATAGATGCGCGCACCCTCGTCGAATTTCAACCTGGGATGAAAGACGCACGAGAGAAATTACAATGGGCGTCTACGCGTGTCACCACCGTGCCAGAAGACACCGCATACTCATTGTTTGGTGTTTTCGGCGTCCAACTACCTATCCTTTATGGCGAGAATAAGCAAAATGCGCTTGGGCGGCTCCTGCAGGAGATCGTGGCTCGGTCGGGCGACATCACTGCCCTCGACTGGGTTGGTCAACCCTCTGAGTTCAATAGTTGTCTTCCAGCCGACATTATCTCATATGCAGCTCCGCCGTGTGCCCTGCCATCTTTGTCTGAAGACGAGATTCAGACCGCCGCTTCTTTGCTGAAAAATATCGTCGCCCTGGAATTGGCTTCGAAACTTCATACCCTTCTTGATAACATGAGCGCTCCTCGTTTCGCGAACTGCAGATTGCATCTGCCTTGCATCGCCTTCCGTGTCACAGAAATCAAACGGAGGCGTGGTGCAACCCAGGAAACTTTTACGTATGCAGTGAAGGCAGATGGGCTTCAGGACCTGCTGATCACCAGCAAACAAACGCTGATCCAGTTCTCGCGGGCGAAGCCCACTCGACAGACGTTTTTACTTGTCCGTCCATGGGATCGTCGCCTCCTTGAGCTTCCTGACTTTGAGGAGCTCGAATCTGCCTCCGCAGATGATACGGAGAGCTTGGGAGATTGGTCCGAGCCGGAATCTCTTTTATATGACTCTGATGAATCCCCATGTGGTTCGCCCGGGGAAGAGTTAACTGATTCGGAATCCCACTTGCGAGCATTGCGGTTGATTGTTCGCCTTGGACAGCCGTTCAGCGTGTTTTTGCTAGCGCAGCAGCGCGGTGGTGAATATAGGAGGATCGCGTCAGATCAAGTTATCATTGCACAAGTCAAAGACATGGCTTCCATTCACAACATGATGGACATCAGGACCCCAGAAATCTTGTAGCTACAACAGTTGCAACTTCTCATATGTCCTATTCTCCTCACAAGTTTGTCTGCTCGCATCGACATACCCCCCACGATACCAACCTTTTTCTTTCCAGTACTCGAACCTTCTGCGTCTTGTGCACGATGGAGGTTCTCTGTCGAGGCTGAACGGAGGCTGGATCCTGAATGTGCGTGTTGGATATGGGTACCTCGTGATGATGACGATGATGGGGAGCATCTGTTACATGTACTTAAACAAACCAACGGCGAGGCCGTCCACAGCAACCTTGGATTCTCGGTTCTGCATGACGTGATCATATGCAGCGTAATTCCACCAAGCTTTGGATACAGCTGAAAGGTTGGTGAATTTGTGAATGAAATTGCATGAAGAGGGGGGACATGCATCTACATAATGTAAGAACGCAGTGTTTGATCCCGCGGAACCAATATTAATGCGCGCTTACGCCATGTGTGCGCTCCACTCGAGCCTGTTAATGAGGTCCGCCGGCTACTTTTCGTCGTCGTTCTAAAGTTCGAAGTCATTTGATTGTGAAATGCATCCGGAGTCCACAGATGTAAATTATGAAACACATACAAAACAACACGACTACTTGTTACACGACATATAAAGATCACAGTCATAACGGGACGGTCAATCATAATTTAATGTTAGTAAACTCAGTCAAGAATTTCTCTTGTGCTTCAACCACGACCTTGACGTGTTCAAGGGAAAGCGGTTCGTCCCTAAAACAACAAGTATAAGTTCTAGGGCATACATCATACAGGGAAATGCCGTACGATGACATGGCCAACGCTTGCGCGGTGCGCACAAGATTCTTGATAGTGCGACCTAATTTTTTTGGGACTAATCAATGGAAAGGTTTCAAATATAAAAAGTAGTGCATACCGTTGAAAGGCTTCGCAGCCAGTTCCTTCAGGTCAGCAAGCGAAACATAGCACTGCGGCTCTTGTCCTTCAAGTTTGACGAACTCGTCCGGGCTCTGCCAGCCGTCTCCGGGTTGTCCACTGCCGCCCCACAGTTCGCATCCAGCAAGCTCAAAGAACTTTCGCCAGATGGTCAAACGGGCGTCAACATCCAGCTCTGGGTACTTCACGGCTTTAACAGACGTCAGGTAATGCAAGGATCCTTGATAGGAGGGGTAGCTACCAATGGAAAACCGAGATAGGAAGGCTTGGTCAAAGGCCTGAATACGATTGGTAGTCAAGAAAAGGACGCCACGATGGTACTCGAGGACACGAAGAGCAACAGAAACGAGGGCGTTGCGCTCCAACTTCAAGAATGTTCAGGCATTGCAATTTTTAAGGTAGATGTATGGTAACGAACTTCATGAAGACTCCTTTGCTCCAAAAACACCTGAAGATGCAGTGTACGGGATGAGCATTACACGTTGACATCGAAACCAACTCACGTCGGCTTCGTCAATGAGGACGACTGCATCCCATGTCGTTGCAAGCTGTGACAGCGCTATGATTAAGAAAAGGCGGACAAAAAATGAAGGTCGCGAACCTTCAGAATATTACCCAGCTTCTTCTCTAATGTAGCGGGTGTAGTCGAAAGCTCAAGTGAACTGAGAACGTAGAGTGGTCGTTTCAAATGTTCAGCCACAGCCTCCGCAGTCAGGGTTTTGCCTGTCCCAGGCGAACCGTGTAGGAGCGCAATCTGAAAAATTATTGGTGACACCAGGATCACTCACACGTAGAAAAGTGTTCTCACCAATCCTCCACCTTTGCCAGTAATGACATCAGAGAACACCTCCCCGGATGTATTAGTCGTCCTTGTGATATCGACGAGCCCTTTGACAAGAGCCTAGTCAATTATCAGAAGCTGATCCTTCAAATTTAATTGCAAATGTTTTTTCTACCTTTGTCGCTTTATTAAGAACAAGATAGTCCCAAGCATGTTCATCGAAATGGATCTCCTCGAGTTCACGAACGTCAAATGTCTCCCAAGTCTAATGCAAGGTTAATGGCATGAGGGCTAGATGAACATGTTAATGGACTGATACATGCCTTGCGACGGATATCGAAACCATGTACTTTCACTGGTAAGAGGTACAGTTGGTCTTCTGAGAACTCTCTGATGTCGTCATGAGCATAACATTTACGAGCACTGGTAAGAACATACAAAGATTCCCGCTGTGAGTTGTCAATACTAATAGATACTTTCATGAGTGATGACGTTCTGCAACAGGACAGCACATACATGCGAGAGGAACCAGGACGAGAAAAATGTGCATTGCCAATCCCACATGAACGTTCAATCGGTTGTGTAATGCGTATAATTTGTTGATCATCAAACTCCGGCTCTCTGATGCAATAGCCATTTTCATCAATGACCACGCGGCGCTGAGATAAATTCGTCAAGCTTCACGAATGAGAGTGACGAAGAGCTTACGCTATTATCTTGGAGTGATAGATCAGCTAAACATGATGAGACATCAAAAAATGCGCACATGACTTGAAATGAACACCTGACACAGCAGCGTACAATCTTCCGCGCTCTGAATGAATGAATGAATGAATGATTGAATGTAGGATCATTCATGACAAAAACAACATACCAGTTAGTTCATTGTGTACATCATCTTGCAGGGTTTTGCACTGAAGATCAGATAATGCCTTTGTCCCCTGCAATCTCGTCAGTGAAAAGTAGTGATAGCAGTAAGAAGGTCTAGCTCACGGGATAATGAAAAATGGCAACAGCTCTCGTCTCGTGGATGTATCTATGGCCATCCCACATAATACCTTGGCCGCTAAGGGCAAGGTAACTGAGAATTGGAGTCACGACAAAAATGAACAAAAATATTAGCCGAAACATGCTTGCCTAGGAGACAAGACGATGCTTGTTTTATCCAGTACAAAGGCCAGCTAATTCGCATAAGTCGCTCATACAACATCCAGAAAAATATAATAACTGACCTTATCGCCAAAAAAACTCGTAATAGTATTTCTCTCCTTTCTTGAAATAGTACATGAGAAGATCAAACGAAATGTGGCCGTAAGATAGCTCTAGTTCTAGGCGCTGGGATCTGGTAAAGTAAGTATAAACATCATTTTATTTTGCGACACAACGGTGCTTACATGGGCTCAAACTCTTTCTCAACCAAAGGTATGAAAATGTCCAAGTGATTAACGAGATCCGTAAGGTACTGCCGGGCATCTTGATCGGTTTTCTGTGCTGGCATGAAGCGTTAGCTAATGTTTAACGCAAGGGTTATCAATAGAATGACGCATACGGGTCAGCGAATCCAAGCGGCCAAGATCGCGCGCTTTTGTCTTCAACTCCTCCCCTGAAAGGTTAGATAAAGCTAAACGTGCATTCAAATGGTGGGCCTTGAGCTCATCGAGTTTGAAGACAAAGCGAGTAAGAGGCGAGTCCGGATTTGGTTTGAAAAATTCGTCACCGATAGCCATGCTAAAAAGATGGGATGAAGATTTGCAGAAGAAGATACTTGGAAATCACAGACCGCAGGAAGTCAACCAAGGTGCTGCTGAAATGACTGAACACTACATCAGGTTCCGCTGTAAAAAGATAAGCACAAAGCCGGAGTTTAGGTCGTATGTCACACCGTCCCGGTTAGTGTACCGGATGTTGAGGTAAAAGTAATTATCGATGTCCTCGCGAGGTGGCGCAGGCTGAACAGACGATGGATCATATGGTTTCCAATCATATTGCACAAGTGGAGCATGCTCTCTTTCTGGTCTTTCTGGGGAACGATCACGATCCCAAGGAATTTGCTGTGCCGCCTCAGCCCATATCTGCCAACGTCGCAAGTAGTGATGTTCAGCCTTTTCCGTTTTTTCAAGGAGCGAGTGCTCAGGAACATCTTTCTGCAAAAAATGTCAGAACCGACTTCACGACGTATCAGCTTGGCCTACCGCTAATGCCCCAGGGATTACTGGTTCATTTGGTTGCATTCTTGCTTCTGTCACGGATAAGCTCACTATGTCAAAGTACAGATGAGGGTAGAAGAATAGTAGCAGTTATGAAGTGTTCTAACTGCCGTTTTTATAGTCGTTATCTCCCACATGAGCCTGCTCAGATACGGCCAAGCCGTGTGGCATGGTTATTAATCACCCTACTAGAAGTCCTAGATGATATCCCAGGCTTGGAGGCGAGGCACTCTGCAAGCGCTCCGTAGAGCGGTATGTGACCAATCATGGATGATTGACCCATCAAAATGTGGGGATCTGAGCGCTTGTGGTGTTAATAGGATACGGACGTACAGCAAGTAGTTTCCCATGGACGAACGTTTGAACGTGTTAATAAGACTATTTGCGTCTTCTCAGTACATACATAGATGGGGTCACCGAGCACGGGTACGGGTACGGTGTGGATTATGTATATGAAGACCTGTACGTATACCGTGCGTACCCGTGGCGGTTTGCAGTGTTGGATGGGCGTAGAGCCCTCAGCTTGTCCGAGGGAGCGATGGTCGAATACTTCATTACTACAAAATATCGAGAACTTCCCGAGAAAACCTCCCGAGTCGGAGCTGTCACCATGTCGTTCCCAAATCGTCAAATCTACATCCACTCATTTTGCCGTCATCATCGCCCGAGCCATCGATAATTAATGTCAATGCCACTGACACCACGACGAGGTCCGATAACGAAGAGGACCTGGATGCGGAACTTCATAAGACTTCTGGACGTGAATGGTTGTGTTTGCCACTTCTTTGCAGCACAAAAATGTAAGATGAGAATCGGAGGTGTTTGCCGTTTCCAGGACTCGAAAATACTATACGACCCACGGGTCTGCGAAAAAAACGCGGTATAACGCAAACACCGTTCATACCCGTAGAATTGTCGGATCGGTGTGCACCCGTACCGTAGCGGGTGCGGTGTGTATGGGTATGGGTGAGGTGTGGCTTCAGCGACCCGCAGGTCTACTCGTGCTCAACCCTATTGATAGAGTGGTAAAGTTCCCAGAAAGCGAGCCTCCACGTCGCCCTGTTAACACTGGATAGGGATAATTAGAGTTGCAAATCTCGACACCATGCGCGAGTCCCTTCATGTTAGAAACACAGCACCGGAAATGCAGCAATCGAATCAATCCCAGGCCCTGGGAGACGCTGACGAAAGGTTTGGATAGGTCTTGTATCCAAAGAGTTGACGTTTGGACGCCATACCTACTATGGCTGGTGTCGACGCACTGATCATGCTTGACCCGGACAAAGTGGGACTGAGCAACTTGAACAGGAAATCGAGGGTCCAGTGAGCTTACCTAAGCGAGCAGTGCCACCGGTATGGTCCGCGAGGTGGAAGGGCAGCAGACGTGGTGGCACTGTGGCAGAGAGCGTCTGGAAGGTGGGACCGGCAGCGCGAAATCGAGTAGGGACTGTTGAAGATAGGTTTTGAAATGCCAGGGTGCGTCGCACGTCCCAAAATTGGAAGCAAGACGCGATGTGGAACATTTTTGTTGAACTGAAAGCGGGCGTTAGCGACGCTTAGTGCCAAACTGTAGATTTTCCAAAGTCAGACTGGGTGACTGCCCGTAGGCAAAAGACGTCTATAAACGTTCTAAATTTTAACGTTTAACCTGAGTGTTTGTGTGTCGACCGAAAGCGATATATCCTGGGAACAACGTATATCACGAACTTGCAGTATCATATCAATCATACGTTTCAAAGCGAGTCACACCTATTACTGTTACTTCTCTCGGTGAAACCTGTTCTTAGGCCAGTCAAACCTATGATAAGACCGCAATAAACCAAGTTCCGTGAACCTCGTGTGTCCAAGTGTGCCTTCAGATCCACGCCTGTCATTCCTGCTAGATATTTCGACACATCGTCAATTCGGACACTTTACAGCCGCTGACGCAGGCAAATAAGTGCCCAGTATCAAGACACTTGCCGACATTAATAAGATAAACGTACAAATATTATATCATACACTACAGGTGAGTACAAAGGGGTCACTGAACACAGATCTGGATGAGTCACACGTAAAGGAACCCAAAAAAAACCACTCACATGTTAATGCTACATGGTTTCTATTTTGCAGAAACCCCAATCCTCGCTTGCTCGACGCGCCGCTTATTTTTCGCAATGATATTGGCATCCAAATGCTCGCCAGGTGGAATGTTCTCAGCAACGTTCACAGCACCAGATCCGAAATACAACGCCTGTTGCCAGCGCTTCTCGCGGATGGCCATCTCAGCTGCATTTCCTAACGCCAATGCAAGCTCCTTTCTTGCCCCTAGCACATCCTTCGAATATTGACCCTGCGTGTGGCTATCAAATGCAACCAGGGCAGCGGAAAGCTCTGCAGCGCTCGTGAACGCGGCCCTGGCGCAATCGTTCTCGGACTTGCGAGAATGTTCACGCCCCTTGTCCATAGCCGCCTTGACGCGCTGCAGTGCGATCTTCAGAAATCGCCGGATCACATCAGGGTTCGTGATTTGTTGTACGTGGTTGAGACAGGTCGAAGATGAAAGGCCATTTGGTGCTTTTTTGAGTCCCTGGATGGTATCAAAGGCTTTTCGCTGGGCGAGCACGACGAGCAGGCGCGCGAGGGCCGTTGGACCCATGATACTCTCGTCCGCGATTTGGAACGGTGCATCCACTCGCATGTTCAGGGACATAGTGTACATAGGACTGCGGAAGATCTCTTCCATACGCTCGGCACACATGTATCGATCCTCTGGTTTATTATGGTCGAGCTCACTCGTACTCTTGACTTTGCGTGAAGCGAGGTATGCCATCCGGAGCAGTGACTCGACCTCGGCGTTGGTGATACCACAAGACTCGGCTGCATGACTAAGGGTACTGACTAGTCTCAGCATAGCAACACGGGATGTGCCTGTAAGCCATTTATACCATTGAGTATGTTGGTTGAGAGAGACATGTTGGTGACAGACCTCTATGTTTAAACACCCGGCCGAAAGCATCTTCATCGGGTAGCTCGAACGCGTGGTAATCAACCTCGACCCGATCAAACCAGCTTTGAGGAGAGTGGTCAGTTGTGTAACGGAAAGACGAAGGACATCACTCACCCCCGGACCTCCCGCCAATCCTCCTCTTCAATTTTCATCCATACTTCGATAATCTTTTCACACCAGTCTTCTCGGGACGTCAGAATGGCCACAGCTTGGGTCATGGCCTTCCACTCCTGTGCTCTAAAGACATTATCTTGAGGAGTCGAAACGCCTGGTACTATGTGCGACGGCCATTGGAAGAGGAGGGCTATGACCTCGCAGGCTATAGAATCGACCTGTGTTTCAGGATACCAAGGCGGGCGAGTGATGATGGCGCAGTCAAAAAGTAAGTCAAGAATTTCTGGTTTCTTCTTCAAAATATCCAGACAATGTTTTCGCGATGGTGATGGTGCGGTACACAAAAGCCCGTGGGCAGTCCGTAGAGCACATTCTTGAGCTATGGCGTAAAATCGAGGTACGTGCTCCGCAGCTCGTTTTGCTGGTACCTTACAAAGGAAATTAATCGAGGACAAGATGTATAAGACAGAATAATGACACACACATCAGTTGCACCCATAAACATTATTTGACTTTGCCATGTTGTGCTTGGAGATCGCATACTCTCGATGAAAAATTCGGGACCTTCCAAAGTGAATCTGCAGACAGCTGCGATGATATCTGCTACTTCTGTTACAGATGAATTCTCTCCCAATACGGATTCATGGGCGAGTACGCTTAAGGTATAGACGGCTATCTGACGGAAAATGCAAAGAGGATGGTTCAGATGCTAAGAGTTCATGAGAACTCAGAAAATCACTAAAGTCAGATAAAGGACTATATATTCTTACCGATAAACAAATGTTAACAACATGGTTCTTTTTCATGTCCTCCAAAAGCGTGCGTCGCTCGGTAAGATTGCCAGTCTGCATAAATTCTGCGAGAGCTTCTAGCGCATTGTACTGGCCGATGTATCGTTCCTTCGGCTGCGATTGTGACTGCGTGTACAGATGAGACGTCACGACAGCAAGAAACGTCTTCACGATCCCCGCCGCATAGCATGCTCTGCCAAAAGCACTGAAGCTGAGAGGATCGCGACCCTTCCGTGTCCGAAACTCTTCGCGAAACCGAAGTTTAATGGCACCCTAGTTTTTATTGGTCCAGATGATGGCATAAGCACACGAATACGATAGGACCCACTGTATAGTTCTGCACAAACGTCGGGTCCTGGTTTCGCTCTAGAAGCTTCGCAAAGAGCTTCGTTAGGTTCTGCGATAGTTCGGGTTCATATGCGCCGAGGACTTGTTCGATATTATTGAGTGTAATGTTGTTCATGACCGTTGAAACGCCGTGCGTACGACTGCAGAAAGCTGATTGGGGAGCAGCGCGAGCCTTTTGCAGATCAATACCACTTATACCAGTGGCCGCGGTGACGAATTAATATATCTCACAATCAAACCCTAACCCTAATATTAGGTTTAGTTCATCTGCACAAGCAATAAGACAATAATAAGATGTCCTGCATCTTAAACTATAATAACTAAGTCGAGCAACTAAGGTGAGTATAATAGCCAATTGATACATTGTGTGGGTATATGACCGAGGGTCCCGAGCTCCATTAGAGTCCTATAATCCATCATGAATACAATCCACTCTCCGACGCATCATAATCTATCACAGATAGAATCTACTTCTTTAGTAATTCACTGTCGGCGAAGCCGAGACAAAGTTGAACGGAGATGAAGCAGTCGAAGAAGTTACCACGGACGAAGATGTAGCGCCAACCCTGATGTTCGGTGATGCGGAAACAAGGGGAGATAACACTGCGCTGTATGTGGCGCTTGCAGTTGGAGTGACGGAAGGATTGTTCAAGTTAATGGTAGTGGCGCTTAAACTTTGGGTGACGGAAGGGCTGTTCAAGTTAACGGTAGTGGCTGAGGCATAAGAGGGAGATGGGGAAGAAGAGAATGCAGCAATCGGAGTTTGTGTCCCAGCAGGGACAGTAGACGATATAGTTCCATTCAATCCGACACTAGTCGCCGTTGGTGACGTGCTGGGTGCAGCCGTACCATTAGCTGTCACGGTAACAACCACGGTGGTCACAACGACTACAGTGGAAACATTGTTTGCGCCGGTGGTGGTAGCCGGTGTAGGCGTCACAAGAGGGGTCGAGGAAGTGAGAAGTGCAGTTCCAGTCCCACTGGATACAACGGGAGAGGTTGATGGACTCGTCGCAACGCTACCGGCACCAGTAGAAGTGCCAGAGCCAAAGGTGGTCGTGGGAGTGGAAGCAACAGAGGAGCTCACAAAAGCACTTGTAGAAGTGCCAAAGCCAAAAGTAGTCGCAGGTGTGGAAGCGACAGAGGAACTCGCGGAAGCACTCGTAGAAATAATTGATGTAGGACTACTGGTAGAAGGACTTGCTGCGCTGGTGGGCAAAGCAGTGTCTGCCTGAGTAGATGAAGTAGTGACAGTAGTGATCGGACTGCCAAAGCCAAAGGTGGGTGCATACGAGGAGGTGCCAAATTGACGCCTTTTCATCGGATTTGAGGGGCTGGCGAGGGCGGATGAAGTCACGAGAGCTGTAGGAAGCACATGGGTCATAAGTGCTCGAGGTAGGAGTGCTTGTCGGAGAAGGTGTGACACTTGTGGTGGTCTCGACACAGTCGCCACCATTAGTGGTGGTGTTGCTCGTAGTGCCATTTCCGGTCACCCCTCCCTCGACGCCAGCAGCGACAAAACGTGCTTCAGCATCACTTTGTGTGTCACAAGCGAGACTGGTTCCAGCTTTGCTGACGAGAGGAAGTGCGAAACAAGACAAGCCGGAAGAGCAAGGCGTGAGCTCCCAGGAGCTTCCAATGCATTGTGCGAAGGCACCGCCAACGCATGCCTGAGCATCACCTGTGGTAGTCACAAAATCAATAAATGGACGAGCGAAAAAATATATATTGAAGAACCCACTGGTGCAAGTATCATTGGCCGTCAGTGTGGCAAACTGAGCATTCAATTGTTGCGCATCGAGACCGTTTTGTTGTTGAGAAAAGCCCGAAGAATTGGATACAAGCACGTAGTAAGATGCAAGAGGTGCCGCGCTGGCCATGGAAGCCAGCATGGCTGTTACAAAGAAATTCTGAGAGAAACCCATGACTATAGAAGATGATATGTTTGAGTGAGTGAGATGCGGCTAGCGTTAGAATGAATGTAAGAAGAGCTCCTGGCTCTGATCTAGAAAATTCGTTAAGTTGATGAATGACGAAAGAAGGAGCTACAGTTACGAGTAGTGCGTAAAGATGGGAGATTCAAGGCCATCTGCCTTGCCTTTATATATGAGAACAACGGTTGTGGACGCATGGACACTCGCGCAGCAGCTTATTGTTTGAAGCATAATAGTTAGTTAGACTTCATTGTGTCACAAAATAGATTCCATATTTAAAACTCAGCGATTATACTTAACCGTTGTTTGTTTTGGTTTATCTTTTCGGACAAATATATATTTTGTCTTAGATGTGACTCAGATCGGGATTATCCGTTTATCTTATTATATTACCTTCATAGAAATTTTGAGATTGAGATGTTGCGCCTGCTAACCCGTCCTCTTTATCTCTCTGCCACTCCATCATTCCTGCGTTTCAAACAGGGCCTTGCATTCAGTTCAAGAAAAATGGCAACCTCTAGCACACCAGACTTCGTGCGTACTATATCCAATTAGTTATATGTCCTTAACGAGAAGCCGCGCTATCGCAGAACAAAGTCTTGTATGCACCTTTGGCAGAGATCGATCCTCAAGTGCAGAACATCATCGACAAGGAAACTTGGAGGCAGTTTTCTGGACTCGAGCTTATCGCGTCTGAGGTAGATCTCACAGCCCACTGTCCTGTATTTTCATGTTTTCTGAGACATTTCTTAGAACTTGACGAGTCGCGCAACTCTCGAGGCAAATGGCTCAATATTGACCAACAAGTACTCAGAGGGTCTTCCAAATGCCCGGTACTATGGTGGCAACGAATTCATTGACGAGCTCGAGATTCTTTGCCGCAAGCGGGCCCTTGAAGCGTTCAACCTCGACCCTGCAAAATGGGGTGTGAACGTCCAGCCTTATTCTGGCTCTGTGAGTATTTCACTACAATCAGGCACTCTGTAATTTTGACGTTCAATGACTCCCATGCTAGACTGCCAAGTACGTCCGACGTCGCTGACGTGTCATCGTGTCTCACATTATGCGACCGATAGCTTTGCAGCCTTGACAGCTCTCATTCAGCCTCAGGACCGTTTGATGGGTCTTGGTCTCCCAGATGGTGGACATCTTACGCACGGTTACTATGTGAGTTTCTTTTTTCCATGACAATGGCTAGCTAAGGTTCTGATATGTGATCAATTAGACTGCCAAAAAGAAGATGACTGCTTCTTCAATATACTTCCAGTCTTTCCCTTACGCAATTGATCCCACAACACAACTTATAGACTATGCAGGCCTTGAGCGGCAAGCGAAAATCTTCAAGCCCAAACTAATCATCTGTGGTGCCTCTGCTTATCCCCGTGACTGGGACTATGCTGCTTTGAAGAAGACTGCAGATACAGAGGGTGCATACCTCATGGCTGATATTGCACACACTAGTGGTCTTGTCGCAGCACAAACACTAAATAACCCTTTCGATTACTGTGACATTGTTACCACGACGACGTGAGTTTTTCGTTCACAATTGAGACTCCTTTCACACTGACATATCTCAGCCATAAGACCCTCCGCGGTCCTCGCGCTGGCCTAATCTTTTTCAAAAAAGACGGACCCAACAGTCAGGACCTTGAGAAGCGCGTTAATGATGCTGTTTTCCCTGCCTGTCAAGGTGGCCCTCATAATAACGTTGGCACCTAATCTCTCGGCTGTCAAACACAAGCTGATAACAAAATTATACCAGACTATAGCCGCTGTCGCAACTGCCCTTCTGCAGGTATCCCAGCCTGCATTCAAGGTCTACGCTAGACAGGTTATCGCCAATGCACAGACACTTGCAGCTGCCCTTCAGGAGCATGGCTACAAACTCCAGACTGGTGGTACTGATAACCACCTTGTTCTGTGGGACCTCCGTCCCCTTGGTTTAACTGGCAGCAAAGTCGAGAAGGTGTGCGACTTGTTGGGCATCACAATCAACAGTTAGTTAGATCTGTCTCTTGTATGAAAATCCAAGATACTAATGTTGGAATCCTGCGACAGAAAATGCAGTCTCTGGCGATGCATCTGCCCAAACTCCTGGCGGTATCCGTCTCGGCACATCAGCGCTCACGTCCCGTGACATGACCGAGGAGGACATCAAGGTCGTCGCTACTTTCTTGCACCGGGCTGTGCAGCTCTCGCTCTTCCTTCAAAAGGAGGCTGGCTCAAAGCTCCTCAAGGACTTCATCCGCGCCGCAACGACGAAGGGCTCGGCAGGTGCGGCACAGGTAAATGATCTTCGCAGAGACGTCGTTGAGTTCGCACGGAGATGGCCGCTCCCTGGCGTGGATGTCAGTACGCTCCAGCGTCCGGCGGGTATTGAGGAGGACTTTTAGGTGTTGACGCGTAGAGTGTGCTTGATTTCATCAGATATCAAAGATTCAACGGTCGTTTTTTGCATAGCGTGGACATTCAACATCGTTCACATCAGGTTGGGCATTCAACATAGTCTACATCTGACATTGTATCGATAGCTGCTGCATATTATGATTAATGTATTCGCAGTCAAACAATTGTTCATGGTTCTCATGCTCATCTCAATGACCGATCCTTTGTTTTAAAGTTGCTTTACATGTGAAACAGTTCAAGCAGACTATTATGTAAAGAGTGAAATACTGAAAGAATTATAAACCGAATTGGAAGGTGCACTCTCCTTCCGCATCTGTTGCAGTTGATTTCTCCACAATTATGGCCTTGCACGTTGAAGGTGTGCTACAATCCTCGTCAGTCACATTCTGCGCAGGCGACACGGAGTTCCTTATGGCACTCGATAATCGAGGTACATCTGCTCTGAGCTATTCCAAGTCAACGCCAGTGAATACCACGATTTCGCTGTTGTGTGGTCTATCTATATCGCAATACGCTATCACCGGGACAAGAAGATCGCAAACCATAAGCGAAATAGCAGCCTATATATGGATATCGTAATAGACCCTGAGCGAACAAGTCGAGTAAAGGATCACTTTACCTTGACGTGTCCGACGACAATGATGCCTGTAGAATCGGGTCCAAACGGCCTGAAAAATATAGGACAGTCACAGCGCTGACGAAGATAGCTACGGATAATGATAGCAAGACTAGTATCTTTTGGTCCCTGGGTAGTGAAGATAAGTCCACTGATCCAATCATATTAGACTTTGAACATCGGCAAAGTTCTGACAAACTTGTTGATAAGTTGTGTTATTGCAACAAAATCGGGAATGCTACATTCGTAGTGTTCGCATGATAGTGAAGGACGTCCCTGTGCTATAAATGACGTGTCCGAGGCCGCTTTCAAAATTTGCAACACGTATGAGGGAGCATAGGACGCTGCCTCTTGATTATGGGATGCTGACTCCCATGGATACAAGCCAGAATACACGGTTGACCACTGGCGCAGCGCCCACGATTTCGAGGAGTTCCTTAAGAAAGTCCACGAGTCTGATAACGATTCTGCATAAACGTACAATTGACCGTCATTGGTCGATCAAGCAGGGCACAAACAAAGCAGATCAAATCGAAAGCCAGTGATAGCGCTGCCCATATGTCTTCCACATCAGTCGAGCGACATTGTACCAATGTGACAACTCCACCAACTTGAAAGTGCACGCAACCGCGACTCCATGAGAGGTCGCTATTATCAGTTCCAGACTTTTATGGGCAGGTGAGATTGAGTTGAACTTAGTACGTACCCTCGATACTCGTTGCCCATGATTGAAATATTACATGGCAAACGAAGTGAGAAACATCGCAAGGCGCTTTTTGTGAATGTCTGCAACGCTTCCAGCAGGTCCTGGTCCGTTATCTTCGGACTTAGGCATCGCAACCGAGATCCCATCAAGACGATCCTCGGGTGAAGTTCCTTTTATCCTTTCTTGACACGCTGTGTAAATATTTCAGTTGTGACCTCTCCACTTAACCAATCTAATCAGTATCACACCTTCAAACATCCTCGCGGCGGCTGGGTACCTGTGTTAAATTTAGCGTCGAGTTGGGGAAATCGATTCCGAATCCGAACATATCCATTTAGCACGACGCAATATGACGATGTGATCAAATTTCTGGAGGACGGAAAAGACAACACTGCGAATGAGCTGCTGGAGGATGACCACTATTCAATGATCATGATCGTCTTGGAAGACTGGAAAGGGACAGTACTGCCGTTATGTAAAAGGTTCATCGGAACATAGAAATGACGGCTATGCGTCCCATAGGCCATGAAAGTACTCACTCACATGCTGATTTTCATCCACTAGTGTAGCCAATCTCAAATCTCTTCAGATATACATTCACAGTTCGTGCATTTGTGATAAGGTAGAGGTATCCATGCTGCGCCAGGCTCTTTGACTCCTTAATCCATTTGCTTTATAACGGCTCACTGTTGTATTCACCGACATACCCGTATGAAGCGGTGCAGGATGAGGTGCCAATGTTGTAAGGGTCATTCCCAGGTTCACATTTTGAGTTGACTCCCGCGTACGGGAAACAGATGTCGCTGGGGCCAGCTACGAGTGCCCAATCCTGCCATTTCCGAAATATCAGTGAGTGTGCATGCACTGCCGCGAGAGAGTTACTTACATTCGCTGGAGCGTATGAGCAGTTGTTCCACGTTCCCGGATTTGCAACAGAAGGGTAAGAGCACGTGATAGTATCACCTGAGCACGTCCAGAAGTTAAGGCATGCATCCCCTTGTGTTACGCTAATTTGACTCATAATCGCAATTAGGACAGGCTTCGCAGGTTGCACTAACTCCCGTGCTGAGCGCGAGGAGCAAGGAAACGGCCAGTACAAAACGATTCATGGTTGCACTGATGTGTTAACTGTTAGATCTAGTAGTAAGGGGATCGCGTAACGAAAACGTACACGGTGTGGTTCTTTCAGCTGCCTAGCAACTCTTTGGCTGGACAGTCGCTCTTATATGCAAGTTGCTTCAGGCACGATTGGGAATGTGGTAAGATTTCACAAATCTCGCGTTCGCTGCTAGTGGTGTCCTATGATACGTGGTGTGGGTCTGTTCAAATGACATTAGTGTGATTACTTCCAAAACGATACCAGCGATACCCATACCCATACCAGTTGCTCAGTCTTTTTGCTCACCTGATGGCACCCACAAGTTTTACCACACCGTTTCACATGCATTTTCGATGCCCACGAAGAAGATATCCAGCAACTACACAGCCAACAAGACCAGTGCACCGGTGGCCGCCAACCTGAACATGGAACATATACTCGCATGCACTGGTATCTGCAAGTCAGAAGTCGCCGGAAAACATGTATGTTGTTTGCTCGCAAATGCGATGAAAAAGTGACCAAATCTTCGCCAGGAAGGTGGAAGTAAAGGTCGTCCCGCTCGCCCTCGCCAAGTGAACAATCCTTGAACTCCAAGTTGAAATCTGAGGAATTTGGCCCGTTCGCATGAGGACCATGCAGACTAGACGCAAACTTCTGCTCCAACAGTGGGTTGCTCGAAAAGTGCCGGGAAGTTTGTCAAGGCCGCCGCATGATGTTATTATCATCCCACCTGCCTTCCGCATCAGGATATTTACCTCCATCTCTTATAATCCCTGCGAGTCTCCCATGTATGCCTGCCTGGCTACTACTTCCTCCATGTTTGCCTATTCCCTACCTGCTTGCCGACAACATATCGTTCTCAGTCTACAGCTGATGTCCACAAGAACCGCGACGACAAGGTGACAAGGACGATGAGATTGACATAGTGGTGATTGATATGGATGGCTGACTTGGGCGAGGGTGGAGACCGCCCGGAACTTTCCGATCACAGACATGTTTAGCAGTCGTGACTACTATTTTCTACATGTCCTCGGTGCCGGTGATCCTTTGATCTACTTAAATGAGGCTATGGCAAGGCGCTGAGCCACATATCGGGCATGGGAACAAGCTACCAGAGGTAAGCACGGTGGGCAATCACAATCACTGACCATGATGCAGTCGGACTACCACGGCCGTGTTCAAGCGCTCATACACAAAGAACGAATTAATCACCGGAGGTTTAGGGGCTATGCATCTTCACGACATGCTATGCTGCGTGTTTTTTGCGGTCAACATGGTCTGTCCTTCTTTTGAGATTATACAATGATAATATAACATAGATGTGTGAATATGACTATGGACATGCAATGCGATATGCTAAATTGGCTTGACCGGGCACGAAACCCCAAGGAAAGAAAAAGACAACGCAAACCAGCCTCCCAACCCAACATGTAATTCATTTCCACCAATATGAACAATGAAAACGTTGCGCCACGCCCGCTGCTGAGAGATCACGATAATTACCGCGGCAGCCCAGGCCCATTACTGAGCTCTTGTGCGACCTTTTGTACAAGCGTCATGCCCAAAGGCTTCAACACATCCTCCCATATCTTTTGACGCCGCCTGCCCGAAAAAATACCCGCACTTCGCTCGCCCGTTTCGCCCTCGGGGCCGAAAACGTACACCTTGCCATGAGAATTGTCCCATGGCCGCTCTCCATGCGCGAATGTGATCCACCGTTCCTGTATCGCATCTCGCACACGAGCATACATCAACTCGTCAACAACGGGTTGAGTCCACCCGCTGCAACTCGAATCTGAGCCGTAAGCGAATTTGTCGATATCCATGAGGTCAAGCTCGTCGATGCTGCATATCTTGTCGGGGATGTCACTCACATCAGCAGAAGTCGATCTTGATGATGGAAGTGATGGAAACGACTCATCGTCGTCAAAAACGGTAGGTGAGGACGAACGTGATAATGGAAGCGGAACGTTGTCGAACAAGTATACCAAGTCTGCAGCATGGTGGGGCATCCCCTGTGTAGGACCCTCTTGATCAAATATATACCGCCAGACTTGTCGGCCGGCCCTGTGCGCAGCTTGAACAACACATTCCGTAGGCCAAACTATGCGTGCATCCTCTACGAGCTCAAGTAAACGTTCCGTGAGATCTTCTGTGAACGTGTGCGAGCCTATCTCATAAGCATTGAGAAGAGCAGAGGATTTTGTGATAGACTGGCAGATCGCACGAATTCGTCGCACAACAGCGGGTGCGACCCACTGACGTGCAGGCTGAGACCAAAGAGAAGAGTCGCATGCGCAGTCACCGATAAGGAGAGGCTGGAGACTAGGAGTGGATGTGTGGGGAACGGCAGGTAAATGACTGCTCATTGGATGCGGGCTTCGACTCTTGTTTTTTGACTTGCGAATGGCATACCGCAGCGGATTCAAAGTTCTGTCAACAGGAGCTCTGACAGATTCTTCAGACTCTGAGGACGGGAAGAGCAGATCTTTGAACCCTTTTCGGAAGAAGATACCATCGTCAACCGCGCGGAAGGGGAGATTGATATTGACAAGTGCTTCAGGACTTATAGCACGAAGTTGTGCGACGGAAGAGGCATGCAATGGAGCCAATGCTCTAGACAGTTGCCATCCAGCTGAATGTGGTTCTGGAGGATGGTGCTCGATGATCGCGCTTTGAACAATTGCCCGAGCAAATAGGGGGCGAGTCAAGTTGGCATTAGAGTACATGTGAGCAACGATGTCTGCTGCTCCCGAAGAATGTCCGAATAGGGTGACATTGGATGGGTCTCCTCCAAAATCTACGATGAAACGGTTCACCCATTCTAGAGCCTGACGTTGGTCGCGCAGACCTATGGATCATTAGTCAAAGTGACGTGAGGGATGCAGTATAGACTAACCGTAGTTTCCCACACCTTCATCACCTGCTACTCGGTTATCTTCTGCCAAATGCATGTTTGCAGCAACTCCAAATACTCCTATGCGGAAGCTAACCACAAATGAATACCACCGCACTGATGTACGCAATGCAGAAAGAAGCGTACTTGATCGTGACCATCATAATCGGTAAACCAATACAAACGCTCTTCCTAACAAGAGCGCCGCCATCATAGATCCAACTTGAGCCACAGCCACGGTTGCCTCCTCTACTCATATGAGCATCTATTACACTATGAAGGAGTACGAGACAAGTCTCACCCATGGATCCAAACCATAACCGGGATTGGTGAATCACGGTGATGACCAGCAGGACAGGTGATGTTCAAATTGAGACACTCGAATTCATCCTTCTTGAAGATTTGTCTTGGGATATCACTGTCGGAGAGCCCAATGAGCTCCTCTTCAAAACTTTTCCGGTCAGGCTGTGGGCATATTGGGCTGAACGAGTACTTTAGCAGTTGCACAGGTACAATACAAAAAGGAGACGTACCCGTAACGGGTTGCATCAACTACAGAGGGGTATGAAACGACGAGTTTCGATTGACGGAAGCGAGCTGGTACACTGGCATATTTGATTCCACGGAATTGGTGTATGGGTACGTCCGTGGTGGATATCGGATGATCGATGCCTCTGAAAGTAGTTCCTAGCAAACTGTGGTGTAGGATAACATGCGAACGATCGAGTATCATGGGGAATTGAGATAGGAATAGGAAAGTAAAGGGGGAGTTTTCGTGGTGTAGGGTTAGTGGAGAAAGGGGAAGATATGGAGTAGGTACGCTGCATTCGATCAGGCTTGTCAGCCCGCTTGTATACTAACTGTCACCATCCTAAATGGATCAAGCCAGGCAAAAAATTCAAATGGAGTGCTCAGATAGGCAGGTCTGGAGATGTGGTCGATCGCCACACGTGATGAGCGGGGTAAACCGGAATCAAAATATATCTCGCTAACATAGCCTGCCCAAACCCGTTCTTGTCTGGCTTCGCGTGATCTGAGTGAAGTGAATGGGACTAGTTTGACCGATCCAATTGTACTATTATGAAATGAAAAACTCACGCAACAGGATCATGGGGCTATGACGTAACTTTAGCGGTGTATTGTACTCGCTGGAACAGAAGCCTGATCAATCCGTGCTGTGCCTATCGGTGCACTGCTTCCGAGCTCTGGGCATGGCGAAATTTCAGTTCTGGAATCTGCGCGATTAAAATCGAGACTCGGGGCACCAAGGATTGATCGAAGGGGTTCCCCACAGCACTGTCAAACGTACCATGTACACATCATCGTCAGGACATGATCATCATCAACAATGTAATCGTGACGAGTGCAAGAATACACATGTAACGACGGCAAGCGACAAATCTGACAAACAAGATTATCACCAATACAACGCCCAGCTGGACTACCAAGTACGTACAATCAAAGGTAAAAACAGGACACTTACCTCAAAGTGCGTGCACACGGTGCGGCAATTTCGACTCCTGGGTTCAATGCGCAGATAACTGGAGGATAAAGACGGTTCATTTCACAAAGAAGAGCTCTTATATCGTCTTGAGTCCATCGATGAAACTATTATTTTCTTTTTGGCAGCTACATTCGGATCGATACGAATCCAGATTCTCACGTTCAGGATGACGTGATCCGTTCCGAAGTTCAGGCCACTATCCTAATCAGCACTCCGGCATGTAAATTTGCTCGTATTTCTCGTTACTTTATTATAAAATAGATACCATTACGAGGTTGAACGACTATGATTAAGCAGAATTGAGTGAGATAGTTGAAATGTCACCTCTATACCGTGACGGAGTTTCAATAAAGCTTCGGAGGATGCCGGCTCGGCTCATCAATTCTGCGTCGGATTTACGTCCGGATCCCACAAAGCAGCATAATAATCCATCCGATGGCAGTCCCGTGCCATCATCCAACTCAAATGTTAATGTACATGGAGTAAGTAGTAAATTTTATGAATACTGACTAGTACTGACTCCGCGTACTTGCAGCACCCCAAATCAACGGCCAGGACTTTATTGAAGCTATCTCGGCATGTTATATACATGCATATGTTCTGTAGCGAGAATTGTACTGTCAACGAAATTCAATAGACAACCTCATGGCTGCTAGTTCTTCCTACCTCGACCACCCCCCCTACAGCCTGTAACACTGACAGTGCTGTTGTTGATGCTGATAGAGTCTCTGAGCCTGAATGCTCAACGTTAAACACGTACGTCAATTGCAAATACGCTCTACCCAAGTTGCCGAGCTCACTTTGAAACCGTGACATACTGTGACTTTCAGTGATATTTGCCTGACTGTCGATTGCACCGGAAGGGATAGTGGCTGTCCGACATCAGCGCAACTATATACAACCAGGGTAGCCCTGGATGGTGAGGGATTGCAACAAGTTGTCAACAACCGTTCGAGCCAATTCTCAATGATACCTTCACATCCCCTATTCCGTGTGTCATCTTCTGACCAATACAACACTCATTGTAGTAAGGTGGGACTGAGGCTTTAATCAAGCTTCAAGCTTCAAACTTCAAGGCCCGTCTGCCAGTAGTGTTTCCGCTGCACTCGATGCGCGTGGGAGGAAGGCACTTCGTAATCCCGCCGTCTATGACAGATGCCATACATTTTGAGACTTTATTGGTCAAGGTTGTCCGCGTAGCCCTGCAGGTTACCATCGTTGGAAATTCCCCAAGCATAACAAAAGTGTCATCCTGCATCATATATATAGTCGGTCTTCACGATTTGTATTCAAAGCTTTCCTTTCCCTTCTCAACGGGAGATATCTGATGGTGGCATTATACTACTCGTATCGGATGAGTGGTGAGTCAGAAGTTCCTAGTATTGGATACTGTCATGTTTATCATCAGTGGCAGTCGTGGGGTTGGTATCGCACAGTATCGCCATCATTTGCACCATCTTCAGGCTCGTTTACAGAGGCAGAATGCATCACTTAGGGTGGGAAGATGCATGGGCGGCTTTTGCACTGATTTCAGACGGTAGAACTTCCCTTGTTCGCTGCCTTGGACAATAAACCAACCATATCCCCTCAGTTGTTTGTCTGGCATGCATCTGGATCGACAGAGCGATAAGTGGTGAGTAGTACTTTGACTTCGTATTCCAAAATAATAAATGTTGATACTACTCCCAGCATGGGTCCTCACAATCGCCTTTACCAGTGTGCTGTGGTGCGCATCATAGCTCACTCGGTTACATTTCTAACTGACTAGTTCAGGGCTGCGCGCATGAGCATCATTTTCTCGCTCATCTCCGTCGCCAACCACTCGGGATCCAAGATCCACAAACAGATTACCTATCTCATCGCAATATCCTTTGCGTGTATGTGGGTCGCGCTGCTCGTTCAGAAGATCAGCATCTGCATATTCCACTCCTGTCACATGGGCAAGTCGGTGGCGCTCTCGCTTTTGATCAGTCAGTACCTATGTATTGTCTTTGGGTGCTATGATCCTCAAATCATTGGTAATTCAGCAGACGTCACTGCGGATGCTTCCCTCGTGGCTGCACCACTTTATCTCTTGAAAAACGTAGGCCTTTCGCGAAGCAAAAAAATACTGGTCCAATCTGCATTCGGCGCATCACTTCTAATTACCGCCGTCACAATCCCTCATTCAACACTCATCCTCTACGATGTCTTTAACTCAACTACGCTTATGTTTGCGCACATCAAGGTGAGTATTTTCTGTCTTCACACTGCTATTGTAAAATGCGACCAAAATTAGAGTGCCCTCAGTCTCATCATCTGCAACCTCCTGGTGATCGTGTCCTTCTTATACTGCGTATACTCGAAAGACACATCCGACCAGTCATTCGCATCCAATGGAGTTTTCACAAGTGTTATCATGGTGCCGATGGGTAATAGCACAGATACCCTGACGTCGTTTTCTTCCCACAAGGGGATGACCTCGAGACAGACAAAGGTGCAGAATGGAGGGGTCAAATCGAGGGATGAAGATGAAGGCGTAAGGGTAGTTAGCGTACCAATGTTAAGAATACCTAGAAATATTCAAAGAGCGACGATCAATTAGGAGGAAGGAAGTTGCGGAACAAGATGGTAGCCAGGCTTTTCATACGTATTATGAGTTGTGCTGAAGTTTCATACGTATATATGCCATGATAATGCTTCGCGAATCTAAGCAGATGATTGCAACCTTGTCCTTTACCTGTCTGAGGGTCTTATACTAGAAGTCGAGGTGACATCCGAGTCGAAAATTGAAGAGCCGGGGATGGAGGCTGTGCGTTGCTACATTTCATTATACATAACTGTACAACAGGTGCATTGCGGAATTGTTCACGAAAATAATTTTATTATGCATTCCATGATTGCAGTAGAGAATGAAAATAAAATAAATGTCCATGTGAGATAATGAGAACTGAGTGATATCTTGCTTCAAAGCAAGACCTTCAAACTGAAGCCTGAGGTGACACTGAAGTATGATGCAGATGTTCCTGTGCGCACAGGTCAGGTGCTGAGTCGCAAGATTCAGGGCCTGTTTGAAATACATACCTTCGCAAGTTTCTGTCCTTCCGACAAAATGACGAGGCAAGATCGCAGGCCATTCAAACACCACTGTCTTTCGAGCCAAGAGAGAAGGGTGCGGTTCCAGAAAGACTCAAATAAGTGGTTGAGAGTGTCGTCCCATAGATTCGGAGCTTGCGCAAGATGGAACGCCCAGTATTGGCATGCATATCTGAGGGTGTGGGAAGATGATCGACTTCGCTCCAGTGCCCCATTTGCAAAAGTCACAAAGTGCTGCATTGCATGAAAGATGTTTGTGTTTGCTGAAAAAGGCCTGCCCAATAAAGATACATTTCGTGGCAGCCTGAATGCTAGGGCTACTGGAAACATCAAGAAATCCGGCAAGTTCTTGAATTGCTGAATTGCTTGAAAGGCTGGCAGTAAAGGTAATTCTGGGATGATTGTGTATCCGTCGAGTGCTTCCAGTGTGCTCGAGAATTCTTCCATTGTCACCAGGACAGATGCAGCAGGGGTCGATTGCCATGCTTGACCATCGGGCGTCTGTAGCCACTCTCGCCCGTTCCGAGTCTGCAGCCACTCTCGTGCGCCTTGAGTCTGCAGCCAGGTTTTCCCGCTCTCGATCTGCAGCCAGTCTCTTCCGCTCTGTGTCTGCAGCCAGTCTTGCCCATCCTGTGTCTGCAGCCACTCTAGCCCGCCTGCAGCCTGCAGCCAATCTCGCCCGCGCGAGGTCTGCAGCCAGTCGTTCCCGCTCGTGTTCCGCAGCCAGTCTTTTCCGCTCTTTGTTTGCAACCACTCTCGCCCACCCGGGGTTTGCAGCCAGTCTTGTCCGTTTTGAGTCTGCAGCCACTCTTGCCCGCCCGGGTTCTGCAGCCACTCTTGCCCGCCCCAGGTCTACAGCCACTCTTGCCCGCTTTGGCTTTGCAGCCAGCCTCTCCCGTTTCGGGTCTGCAACCAGTCTTTCCCGCCACCACTCTTCAGCCACTCGCTCGCTCCCTCGGTCTGCAGCCAATCTCGCCCGCGCCAGGTCTGTAGCCAGTCTTGTGCGCTTTGTGTCTTCAACCAGTCTCGACCACTCTGTGTCTGTAGCCACTCTTGACCACTCCATGCCACCAGCCAGGTTCGCCCAGTCGAATTGTGTAGCCACTCTCGCCCACGCCAAGTCTCCAGCCACTCTCGTCCTCGTTGGGTCTCCAGGTAATCTTGTCCACTCTCTGTTAACAGCCATTCTCGCCCGTTCCGAGTTCGCAGCCAATCTTGTCCACTCTGAGTCCACAGCCACTCGCTCTGAATCCCCTGTTGGCCTGGTACACTCTGGCTCTCTGACCACTCTCGCCCAATTGGTGTTTGTAACCACTCTCGTCCGTTAGGGGTTCGCAACCACTCTCGCCCGCTTGGAGTGCACAGCCATACTCGCCCGTCAGAGGTCTGTGCCCAATCCCGCCCGCGCCGGGTTTGCAGCCAGGCGTGTCCGTTCCGGGTCTGTAGCCAGATTTTCCCGTTCGAGGTCTGCAACCATCTTCGCTCGCTCAGAGTTTGAAACCAATGTCCCTGGCGAGTATTCTCTAGCTGCCCCCGCACGATGTGGGGCTCCAGCAACCCTTGCAAATGCCTGGTCTTGAGCCGCTCCTGCTTTGTCAGGTCTGCGGCCACAGTCTGCAGCCATGATCGCCCTGCCTCGGTCATCAACCAACCCTTTCCACGACCGGTCTGCAGCCAGTCTTTTCCCTCCTTGATCAACAGCCAGTCTTTCCCTCCTTGGGTCTGCAACCAGGCATGCCCGTCCAAGGTCCCTAGCCACGATGGAACCAAAGAGCGATCTCCTCGGAGCCACACCAGACCCATAAAAACTTGCAATGGCTCCGGAGGTTGAACAATGAAGGCTAAAGAGTCTTTTAAGTGGTGGGGGTCATCGGGTTTCATTGCTTGGCTCTGCTTCTTTATGTCTGAGAGTGCACCAAGGAGGGCCGAGCTTTCTGGAATCTCCCGAATCATCAAGTCGAAGCAGGAATATGCGAGTAAAGAGTGTACTTGAGGGAGGCTGCAATATGAGGAATTGGAAATATAGTCGCGAAGGGACGAGTGATAGATATTCACGGGGAGATTGGTGTCGGTAGGGATATCCATGAGAGACCGTAGTTGAATTAGAACCATCTCAACATCCCTGCCCTCACCAGGGCCAAGAAGTTCAGATATTTGTGAGATCGACAGAGGTTCTGCAAGAGCAACAACCACAGATAAATACATGTATGCCCGCTTGGGTTCTGCACATGTCGAGAGGATCCGGTTGTATAGTTCATACACCTCCGTTCCCGGGAGTAGTTCACTCGTTAGGTCGAGCATGAGCTGAAGCCGATTGCGGGGATTATTGTATCCATCATCGATGAACTTCATCATCGTAGATGCCACAATGAAACGTCTGCCAGCTCGACTTGCCAACCGCGCAAGTTCACCTGGCGTTGGCCGTGGGAAATTAGAAATGCAACCTTGCAGCTTTATGAAGGAATGCTCCAGGAATATATAGATGTCATGGTCAACATCTGCGCCATCTAACGAGATGATGGGAGCAACTCCCTCCCCAGATGTTTTCACTGGTATTTCGCAGATCAGCGGGTGTACCTTTTCTTCGCGCATCGCTTCACAGATATGTGCTTCCGAGCGACTCGTGAGCAAGATCTGGACCGCGGGCAGGTCAGGTTCGCGAAGAGCTTGGCCAAGTAGGGAGATGAGATCAGCAAGATCAGTTTTGGACGTGCATTCATCAAGGGCATCAACGATAAAGGCCAAAGGTGCACTGTCACGCAGTCTGAATCGAAGATTCTGAAGAGGTCGGAGAAAGAGGGTTTCCATCTGATTGTGAAGGGATGTGTCTGGATCGAGAATGGCAGGATCTTCGCGAATAGCTCTGATCACATCCTCGCGGATGCTGGGAAAATTCCTGGCAAGCTGGTAGACAAGCGTCGCAAAAAAGTATTCAGTCGTACAGCGTTTTGTGTGCATGCGCGAGAAAAAGAAGGATCCCGCGAGCCGCTTTTCTTTCGTGCTACACCCTGTCACTGCCATCCCTCTCATCCTTTCAGCTACAGTGAACGCAACAGCAGACTTTCCGACACCCGCGGTGCCGTGCAGCCAAATGAGTCGACTACCATGTTCTCGGTTGTCTAAAAAGTCGTGGATGTGGTTGAGAAGGACCGTCCGGGTCCCTTCCAAACATTTTGGATGGGGCTGGCGTTCACGGGAGTCATACGCAGCACCCTTGACTGCGATTTGGGATAGCTTCTCCCAAATTCCTTCAGATGATCGATGGTCACCAGGAACTGTTGATAAGGTCATAAAGGCGAGAGAGGATATGAGATATAAATACCGACATGGATCCATTAATGAAAGGTAAGATGTTCTGGCGTCAGGCCGTCCAGTAAGTGTGTTAGCTTGTGTTGAACGTCAATGAGTGAGCAGCGAAACGATCAACAAGGCGATTGCGAAGCTTAAGAGTTGCACGAGACAGGCTGGATGAAATTTCCAGTGCTCGCTACAGGGTCACCGGTACTGGCAGAACCGGTGCCGGAACAAGAGGCCGCCGTCAAAAACGCCAGCGAGCGCCAACTTGGTTCCAAGTTACCCTTTCCTTGTCCATCCGACTCCAGTGACCACGAGAGATATCTGATGGTTGATACCTAGTTTGGCTGCGCGCGAGGTCAGAGAAGATGCCGCGGGACGATGTGCTGGAACGTGCGATTTGTACTCAAATGTCGATCATTTGAAACCAGGCTAATGTCTAGGCCCTGAAACGACGCCCCGGTCAAGCTGCTCCAAGTATGCTGGACGGTGATGAGCTGAGCACCGAGACGACTGCAAAGTAGTCACAATAGTGGTGTGCAAAACGTAAGAGTTTATAGTATTCGTTGTACCAAATTCTGAGCATGCTTCGGCATGAGTTCGGCACTGTACTTTAATTAGTCTTTGCGACACACATGCACGTGATGTTCGTCGAATTCACAAGACCGCTATCTTAGTAGTGGATCAGCGCAACTATACAACCCGAGGGTAGCCCTGGAGTCTGGACGTTCGAGCCAATTCTCGATACTTTTGCATCCTGAATTTCACTGTTCTAGGATGTCATATTCTCACCAATACAACACTCATTCTAGTAAGGTGAGACTGCATATTTGGGGACTCTAATCAAGCTTCAAACTTCAAGGCTCGTCTGTGAGTAGTGTTTTCCGCTGCAGTCGATGCGCGTGGGAGGAAGGCACTTCGTAATCCCGCCGCTGTGACAGATGCCATACATTTTGTGAGATTTTATTAGCCGGGATTGTCTGTGCTATCGTTAGAATTTCCAGAATCCGCAAGCATAGAAAAAGTATCATCCTGCGTTATATATATGGTCGGTCTTCACGATTTGCATTCAAAGCTAATCTTCCCTTGTCTACGGGAGACATCTGATGGTGGCATTATTCTACTCCTCTCGGCTGTGTGGTGAGTTAGAAGCTACTAGTATTGAGTACTGTTGTGTTTATCATCATCTGGAAAGTCGTGGGGTTGGTATCGCACAGTACCGCCATCATCTGTACCATCTTCAGGCTCGTTTACAAAGGCAGGATGCATCACTTATGGTGGGAAGATGCATGGGCGGCTTTTGCACTGATTGCAGACGGTAGAACTTCCCTTGTTTGCTGCCTTGGACGATAAACCAACCACATTCCCTCAGTTGTTTGTCTTTCATGTATCTGGATCGACAGAACGATAAGTGGTGAGTAGTACTTGACTTCGCATTCCAAAATAATACCATGTTGATACTACTCCTAGCATGGGTTGTCTCAATCGCTTTTACCACTGTGCCATGGTACGCATCATAGTACACTGGGTTATATTTCTAACTGACTAGTTCAGGGCCGCGCGCATGAGCATCATATTCTCAATCATCCCCATCGCCAACCACTCGGGATCCAAGATCCACAAAAAAGTTACCCATCTTATCGCAGTATCCTTTGTGTGTATGTGGGCCGCGCTGCTCGTTGAGAAGGTCAGGATCTGCAGATTCTACTCCTGCCACATGGGCAAGTCGGTGGCGCTCTCGCTTTTGATCAGTCAGTACCTATGTATTGTCTTTGGGTGCTATGATCCTCAAATCATTGGTAATTCAGCGGACGTCGCCGCGGATATCTCCCTCGTGGCTGTACCGCTTTATCTATTGAAAAACGTAGGCCTTTCGCGTAACAAAAAAATACTGGTTCAATCTGCATTTGGTGCATCACTTCTAACTACCGCTGTCACAATCCCTCACTCTACCCTCCTCATCTTCGATATCTTTAACACAACTACACTCATGTTTGCGCATATCAAGGTAAGCATTCCTCCATCCTCCCACTGCTTTACAAAATGCGACCGAAATTAGGCCGCCCTCAGTCTCATCATTTGCAACGTCCTGGTGATCGTGTCCTTCTTATACCGCGTATACTCGAAAGACACATTCGACCAGTCATTCGCATCCGATGGAGTCTTCACGAGTGTCATCATGACACCGATGGATAGTAGCACAAACATTCTGACGTCGTTTTCTTCACACAAGGGGATAACCTCGAGACAGATAAAGGTGCAGACTGGAGGGATGAAGTCGAACGATGAAGCTGAAGATGCAAGTGTGGGTTACGCCGAAGGGGGCACCAATGGTAAGAGTGGCTAGAAACATTCGAAGAGCGACAATGGATTAGGAAGGAAGTTGCGGGAACAAGATGGTCGTTGGGGTTTTCATATTACCATGGATGTATCAAATTTGTATCATAACTCTGAGTTGTACTTTCACAGGAAGTGTTGTAATTATACCGTGGCAAATGTAAGCCTGCGACCTCGGTCTGAGTACTGGAAGCCAAGCTTAGGTTGACATCCGAGTAAGAGGGGTCCCGTGGGGATGGCGCTGTTCGTTACGACATTTCATCATACATTGATTTTATCCCAACAGCCCTGCACAGGCTGCAGATTACGATCCCGCGACAAGTCATGTAAAATATAAACAGTGTCATCCCACGTCACATATATGGTCGGTCTTCACAATTTGCATTTCAAGGTTACCTTCTTGTCCACGCGGTGGTATTATACTAATACTCCTCTCAGCTGAGTGGTGAGTGGGAAGTTGCTAGTCACATCACCAAAAGTCCAAAAAGAAGATAACAGATATGCACCGCAAAAAGGTACTCCTGTGTCACTTATACGTCTTACAGTACGGGGGATGACGTACTTGAACTTGCGGCTTGTAGTCAGACATCGATCGCTTGAAGTCAGGCAAATGCCTGGACCCTGAAACGACGCCCTGGCTTCAAGCTGTCCAAAATGTGCTGCCAGTGAATAGGAATGGGCTGCGCACCAACTCGGAGACGATTCTAAAGTAGTCACGATAGTGGTGGAGATTATAAGTAAGAGCCACTCGAGATCGGATACGGTGAATACTTGTTTCTCGCTTGCTGGTAAAGTTATGGCAGTGGGCACTTCTATTACGTGGTCGGACACGAAGTACAAACTTGAGGCAAACAAACCCCAGACCCAATCTTGATGTAATACATGTCACTCGACATCTTTCCGCAAACCAAGTGGCATTTCATAGCAGTCAGTACGTAAGATACACCAAGTACAACAAATTATGTGTGTTGAGCAAGTCATACAAATGAGAATATAAGCCTGTGACATGAAATTCCAGATGACCCTGATCCCAGCAGGTGATATCAAAATTCTAGACAATTGGAGCGGATCGACCGCAGTGCCGTACAATATTTGGTGTGGTTAGTGGCGTGAGTGAAATGCGTATGAATCAATCATCGCAGGGTGGTGATCATGATGAGCCAGAGATAGCTCCATTGATGGCGTTGAGAAGAATGTTGTTGTAGTCGCTACCCATCTCCCATAGGGCGTAACCAGCCAGGCCAGACTGTTTAATGAAGTTGCCCTTTGCAGCTGCAAGAAAATTAGATAAACTTCAGTTGATTAGAGCGGACAAACGTACTGAAGGATTGGGCGTTGTCGTAGGCTACCATGATCTGTGTGTTGGGGTTGTAGACGTATGGCTAATAAAGGCAAGAATTAGACTGGTGGAAAATTCACGGACAAGGATACATACCGTCTGGCTGCAGTTATCGAAGCGGCTGGTCATACCGGAAGCGACACTACCGTCCTTGTTCAGGAAACCGGCCTCAATGAGTCCCCAGAAGTTGAAGTCCCCAGAGGCAGGTTGGCTAACACCACAAGCGTCCGGACCGGCAGCATCCCAGCTGTCACCGATGATGGGGTTGTTGGTGTTAAAGCTAGGGTATGAGACCAACGCGTTATTCTGGACAGCTGCAGATGGGCTGATGGAGTAGCCATGTCCGTAGCCAGGCACACCAAGAACGATCTGCTTAGCAGAGAACCCTGCAGCGGTCCAGAGCTTGACGGCAGAAGTCGCAGATCCAGTTTGGTCAGCAGCCGGAGCACATGAGTCGTCTAAAGGAGAGTTGGGGCCCACAACCTTGCTGAAAGTATCGCCATACACATCGTAATTCATGATTTCTGCAGAAAAATTAACGGCTATAATTATAAGCATTGTCCAGTCTACTTACCAATGTAATCCAAAACCTGTGCATGACTGGACAGGTCAGTCGATGGGTTCCCCGTAGCGTCGTTCCAAGGCTTGACAGGAGTAGCAGCAGAGAGAGTGATATTCGGCAATGCCGTCTTCAGTTCCTGGAGCGTAGACAAAAGATTGGCAGTATCCTGAGCCGACTGCGTGTTGCAAGAAAGACCGTTGGGGCTACCAGGGTACTCCCAACTGTAAAAAATGTCAACACCAATGATAACCGTATCAGATTAAATATACATACTCGAACTCGACACCTTGGAAGCCATATTTGTTCACCATGCTGACGATCGACTGGACGAAAGTCGTACGGTTGCTCGAGGACATAGACGATGAGAAATATATGGAACCATCCCAACCACCAACAGTCAATACAGGGAAAACATTCTGTTGTCTAGTAAGCCAACCATCAGCCACAAAAAAACTGTAATCATACGTTTTGCTTGGCGGCAGTGACAAAGGTGACAGGGCCGCTAGGACCGCTGTCACTGACGGTCATTGTAACGGTACCATCAGCAGAGGTGATAGCTCTGTACACCAAAGTGAGAAAAGTTTGCATGATGATTCCGAGGGGTAATTGAACTCACCCGAAGTAGGCTATTCTGTTGAAGCCCTTCCACGTAATGTCAGCGACCGTGTAGTCGGTGTGCCAGTTAGCAAACCAAGCCATTGCAATGGAGCCACTACCAGGGTTCACAGGCGTGGAAGTAGACCCTGGGGAGGTAGCAGTAACACTACCAGTAGTCGATGTAGGTGTAGTGGCACTAGCAGCAGATGATGATCTGAGAGAGCAAGTTGGGGCGGCAGCTGCAAACGGCAGCGCCAGGAGAGAAGCTATTGCCAAAGAAAATTTCATGACGATCAAAAGATTTTAAAAAGATGGACGTCGACAGTGAGTGAATGAAAGCGAAAGTTATGAGTAGGTGCTAGCTGGAGCACTAATTGCAATCAGGACCAAGCCTTGAAAGTAGTTGAGAATCAGACGGGGAAAGTAAAGAACGACCAGACAGCAGACGGCCCTTTTGTAGTTTTGAAACAACGTGTGGACTGAGCTTTCATATCGTGCATGATCAATGTGGCTTGACCTAAATTACACACACTTTTGTTCTTCTTTTGTCCATAATGGTCAGCAATGGCCATCCTAGGGGAGCTTTTTCTCACGCTCAACAGGCATTGTTCGATTGATCGCTTAGTGGAAATACTAATGCTTAAGTTTTAACTAACACAGGAACTATCCGTAAACGTTCTGGTTCAACCACCATCTAGAGGAGCATCGATCAATTCTTTTCGTGATCATTCATACCTGTGACCGCAGACTCTTCTAATTGTTTATTGAGAGATGGCAGATACCCAATCCATGCCAATGCGCCAAAGGACCAAAGCTTCGTCTTCACGGGTCTAACGTGCATTGTCGACTCAAAGAAGGTGCTATTCACAGGAATCGAAATAACCCCAAGGTTTGGCGCACACCTAATTCAATGAGATCTCCGAAAAAATCATCAGTGGCACGTGTGCAAACGTTGATCACTGTCTAGGTACCTGTCAGAGTCAAGTCTCTGCCACGGGCTCTACTGTTAGGTTATGTAGCTGTCGGATTCGGGTCTCCGAGGCACGACAACTTGTGACCATGGCGTGAACTTCTTGAAGTGCGTCTTCTGAGTTCAGTTCTTTGAGCTAGTAATATTTTCATCATTACTGAGTACTGACGGACCGAAAGTTTCAGGAGCAAGAACTTGCTACGGAAGAGAGTCATTCTATTAGAAAGCTAGTCTCCACTGTCCAGTGACTGACCCAGCATCGGATACGACAGTCGATATCTTTGATTTCGCCTCGCTAGTGCTACGTACTTCAGCACGACCGTGCGCGATCATCATGGCAATAAATCTCAATAAATGGCTTTACGACGGAAATTAGTTTACTCAAGAAGCTTTCGCGACACTTGTCACTTGCACAATTCACGCTCGCGTAGGTCGCCGTCGTTCTGAGTCGAATGATCGGTTGCAGGGCAGTTGGGTCCATCACATGCTAGTCACTTGAATTATCAACGTAAGTATTTATTGTTGTCGTCGAACAGTGTCCAGCTACACTTCGCGAAGCCCATCAATCAGATCCAATGTAAATTCTACGTATCAACTTTTCTAGTCGTGAGAGTTAGGAACACAATATGCGGTCCTCACTATCTACGTGCTTCACAAGAGCTACCCTTTGGTGTCCAAGAAATTTACACAGCAAGTCCTGAACGACAGGGTTCAGTATGATAGCCAAGTGAGAAAACCGCGCCCACCAATCACCAGCATCATCTAATCACCGTCAATACAACAGATTCGGGACGCACTGCGAACATGTTGTCAAAGTACGGGGGGGGAAAGAAGCGCCGACGCAAGGACTCCGCACATCTAACTGTGTTGTATCCTGTCTTCTGAGCTGCCGGCAGCAATCAGCATGTTTGTCGTCCGAGTTCATAACAAACACAGCGTCGCCCCTCAGCCATGAACATGAAACCAAACAGGCTACCTTGAGGCAAAGTTTCGACCAAGATCCTATCCACCACCTCTAACAAGTCCGATTCGTACAGCAAGACGTCTGGCTTGATGTGCCTCGATTCTTCGAGAGCGAAATAGAGATATGGCTATGGCGACGACAGCAAAAAACAGGTTGCACGCCACGAATTCGTAGAAATCAGCACGCTCTAGTGCGGGAACACGTCCACAAGGCTGCCATGCAGGAGTCTCCCCGAGAGCTCCTGGGGGCGGAGATATAGGGTATGGTTCATCGAGGGGTCTAGTTGTAGGTGTGGTCGTGTTCGAACAATGCATGAGTTGACGGTTGCCGAATGGATGGCAGAAGGGTTCATGAAGCTGCAGTTCTGTTAGTTCTCCGTCCAGCACATTCATACGTCAAAGAACATACAGCATCCACCGGACATGGTTCACACGTGCCAAATGGGCGACAAGTGACAGACCGGTTTTGACTTGGGTCAACATGTTGAGCCTGAATAATATTCACAACACATATAAGCATAAAGCTGCGATTCACAAGTTAGATAGGTTGTGATATTTGATGTGAAGAAATACTGACAAAATGAGTTTCATGACTGTGCTCGCCGCCGCCGTATGCAACATCGTGAAAGCATGAATATGAGCAGGCGTGAGAAATACTCTCTTGGTTGCCTCATACTTAGTCGACGCCGTAAGTGCAACTTTCCAAGTCATTTCAGTGCCAAACTCACTCATAGGATACGTTCTGCAGGTTAAACATGACTCGTCGCACAGCAGTAATTGAAGAATTCGATGATGACACTGACCTCCCGCTCCCATCGCGTCCACTCAATACTGGGCCGCGTGGGCCCCTACTCGAAGAGATAGGGCATTCCGACGAAGAGGACAGCGACTCTGAATCAGACGATGCGTCTGCGCTAGGCCAAGCATCACAGTCACAATCTCCATTTTACGCCCCAACATCGTCTGGTCAATCGCAAGGTCAACCATCCAATACCGTCACTGACATCACGCCTTATAAGAAGTACGTTATTCATGTAACTGTCCTTCGCTTTTTAAGAGTTTATGTTTATTAGATGGACGTGCATCTACCCTATCTATATCGACGCAAAACGGCCATATGGGACGGGCGAGCGGCGGATAGCGCGCGAAAAGAGTGTTTGGTGGCCTTTGAGCAAGGATATCGCAGATGCAACTAGCCGGCTTGGATTAGGCACCTTGCACGAAGTGCAGAAATCTCATCCTAGAGATTGGGAAAACCCTGGTCGTGTGCGCGTGCAGTGGAAGAAAGATGGGCGGCTGATGAACCCTGCGATCAAAACGAGTGCGTGAATTGATTCTACGATAACCTTCTTCTCTGATAACTTAAATATGTTCAGAAAAACAGTTGCTGGAGATGATATCCTTCCAGATCCAACGAATAAAACAAGATAATATTCCCCGCCCGCCATACGTAATGACCCCGCCCCCAGTGTCTGTCGCTCAGCCAGCGATTAAACCTCCCACGTCTGCGAAAGGCAAGCAGAAGTCCAAAGCGGGTTCTGGTGTTGCCGTGCAGCTTTCCAAGTCAAGTCAACAGCGCTTGCCTACGCCTCCACAACCTCTGCCGGCTTTGGCAAACCGAGTATCTCCTTACTCACCAGCTTTACCCACGGGAATGCTCATCGAGACCGTTAAAGCTGGTATGAGCGCGCAGGAGCCAGGTGCAGGAGCTGCTCCTGGCCAACCTGGTATTCAAAAAGGTAAACGGAAGGTTCTCAGAGTTCGAGGGTGATTTAGGACTCGGGTACGGTGCAAATTCTCATGTACGAATTACTTGAAAACACTCGCGAATTGTTGAATTCCGGTGGTGAATGATTTCAAATGGGTGAAACGTTTGAATTCGACCATAGCCCAGTCTAATGACACCAGCTACGACCGTGCTTCCCGCAGGATTTAATATGGCTGTGGGATGAAGGATTGGGGGAGAGCGCTTCATGCCATGCGGAGGATGTCCTATACCGATATTGCCTACATCGCCTTCCGGCTTCCGGTCAGTGACCTCGCCAACGAACAAGTATGGTTACTTCAAGTTAGAGGTCGAGCGCCTCTCGTAAGACACTGCGTCTCACTTGATGCTTCTTGGGCTCTTGGGCGCTTGGAGTAAGTACTGCGGAACTAAACCCCTGATTGCCTTGAGGCAACTTGAAGTGGATCGCCCGCATCTTCTTGTGGAGTGAACGTGATTGTAATATGGGTGGTTTAGAAGCCTTGCGGCGACTGAATGGCGAAACGTTGGTCCGAAATAGCTATAGTCAGTCTCCCGCTCTGATGGACATTGGTCGGCTCCGATTAGCGCAAAATCACTTACCCAGGGCCTTGACATAAAATTTACAGGGCCACTGTTGTTGCAGACTGCAGTAACGCAGATGGCCTTACCTCGATTTACGAGCAGTCAATGGTACCTATGATTGGACAGCCACGAATGCATATCATGATGCCTCGTGCAAAGCATGCTGGTGAGGGCGTAGATGACAACGCACATCATGAAAGACGCATGTTATGATAGGTCATCACGATGATCTGGAATTGAATTGAAAGCATATATACGTAGTGCCCTCTCAACTTCTAGCAACCATTCTTCCATCTCTCATCTTCCATTTCCCATCTTCCATCATGAGCTCCTCGCAGGAACGTATGGGCCGTATCATCAATCACAAGGATTATTACTTGCGTGGTGGGGACATGAGTGTGTTGGTGAGTTCCAGAGTATTCCTTGGTCCGTCCATTCTGATCTGGGGGAAATGTTGCAGATCGGGAATCATCTCTACCGTATACACAGTTTCTTTTTCTACCGTGAATCGTTGGTATGGCGCCAGATGCTAGATGCTCCTCATGAAGGCGAAGAACACGGCACGACTGATGCTCCGAGTCCTTTCACCTTCGACGATGTCAAGAGTGAAGACTTTGAACGCTTCCTCTGGGTGATCTACAACCCGTATGTGGCAAGCTCTGAGTTACCATTCCTACTCACATGTGATTCTAGCCAATATTCAATCTACGATGCTCCCTTTGAGACATGGTTGAGCATCCTGAAGCTCGCCCATCGATGGAACTTCTGCAACATCAAAGACCTCGCTATTCGCGAGCTCGAGAAACTTGACATCGAGCCGATTGAAAAGATCGTGGCATATCACGAATACAAGATCAACAAAACGCTCCTTCTCCCTGCATACATCACGATGTGCAAACGTGAAAAGCCTCTGACTCTCACAGAGGGTATGTCGCTTGGAATGGAAACCGTCCTCCGGCTTGCCGATGCACGCGAGCGTGCTCGGCAGCAAGCTGCGGAGAGCGGCTTTCGCTCCCCGACATTCGACGATTTTGAGGATGCGCAGATGGAAGATATGGTCAGGGAGGTGTTTGGCATCCCGGCGAGACCGATGTCGCCGGGTCAACACTCGAGAAACTCGTCCGATGCGTTCAACAGCTTCGGCGGCACAAATGGCTTTGGCTTCACTGCTCAGAAAGGCAATGGGGAGACAACCCCTGGCTTGAATGGTCATAATTCAGCGACCAAGAAGCCATTAGATACCTTGCACGTATCTACAGAGCCACTTACACCTAATGGCTCAACAACCAAAGCTGATGGCAAGAAGCCACAAGCTCCGCCAAAAAATGAGAAACCATTGTCGTCTGAATCGAACGGGGCTTCCTCCCAACAAGCGGGGTCTGGCGCCGCTGATAACAAAGGAGGCGCAGGGGGTAAGCCTAATGGTGCAGGTGAGTAACTGGCCGCTCATTTCGATTGTTTTGTTTCTAATTCGTGGTCCCTTTGTCATCGTAGGGAAAACCAACTAGGCGGATCTCATGCCCAGCGGCAACACGGTTTCTGTGTCATCGTTTTCGAGTTTTGACTATGTTATCGAGGTGCTATGTCAGTGGTTCAACCATCATTTCAGTACATTACTTTGTCGGAAGATCTCGAAGGAAACCGTACACTGTATGCGCACGATTAAGCTATCTATTCACTTCAGAACAGCGATTACCATGAAGATCCGCGAATCAACTCAGTCAAGGCAATCTTTAAGCAAAGCACAGTACCGGTATATGTATGCGGTCAAAAGAGATTATCGTTTGGTCGAATCGAAGCTCTCTTAGCCGCCACATGTTAATGAAGATATGGGTGGTTATAGATTGACAGGAGGTGATTGATATTTGTTGATGACTATTCCTCAACACCTTCAAATTCAACAACATCAAACAACACCACACAATGTCTCCTCCACTGCACGATCCAACATCTGACTCCGAAGACGATGACCCAGACTACGCGCCTCACGAACACGAAGGTGTGATAATAGGCTATCTCATCAAAGATTGTCTTGTCTAACCAAACACATCAGACTCGGATAGTTCTGGAGATGAAGAAGGAAATGGTGAAACTAGTGTGGCGAATGAAGGGAATGAGGAAGATCTAGTCGAGAAGAAAAAGTGAGGTGTGTCTGGTGACCTTGTGGGTCAAATATGTTTATCCTATTGTATAGGGCGCGTGATTCTCTATGGGCCAGTTTCCAGGCGTCTGTCGCCACGCCACCACCTACGAAGGTCGAGGAGCCGCCAAAGAAGCTCGTGAAGATTGAGAAACGATACCTTTTCGCAGGGAAGAATATAGTGTATGTCCGCCTACTCGTCCCTTGTTACAGTATGCTTAATGTTGTGGTGTGAAGAGAAGTGGTTGAAGTTCCCGAGGACTCGGAAGAAGCGAAGAAGTGGCCACGGTTGGATCCATCAGAGTTGTCATCTGCTGCCTCACCAACTCCTGATTCTTCATCTTCAAGCACCAATGTGAACGCGTCGGCATCGAGTTCAGCTGCTCCAATACAACCTACAACACAGAAACCTGCTACAGGGAAACCTCCAGGTCCTCGCAAACCTCGCACGTCGTTAGCAGACATACCGACTCAGAAGGCCAAGAAGATTACTACTCTGGATAAATCTGCCATGGACTGGCGCACACATGTCACGTCGAGTGATATCAAGGACGAGCTCGATGCTAACCGACGCGGAGGGGGTTACTTGGAAAAGATGGACTTTTTGAAAAGAGTCGAGGACAGGAGAGAAGATGCGTATGAAGCGAGCAAGTCAAACAAAAGGCGAAGAACCTGAGGCGTGAGGACAAGTTGTTATTGCAGCTGAATTGTGTGTATGATAGATAATACATGTTTTACTGTACCAATACAGGGACATCAAGAGTGATTATACCTACCCTCGTATAGCAGACATCGAGGAAGGCGATCAGAGAGGGACAAGAACTTGGAGTGATGGGCTCGAGGAACCGTTCAAAACTGGTATGATAACAAGAATGAAGATTGACGGGATGTTTCAGGCCATTCACGTCCTGCATGTGGCCTTGTGCTCAGACCAATGTGACTTTTGGCACCCACCATCGCAATACCTGGAGAACTACTAGTCAATCGACCGCCTATGACAAGAGTGAATAGACCAATTACCTCGCTTTCTCACAACCACTGCACTTCCTCAGCGCAGCACTGGGATTGCCGCACCACGAACATCTGTACAACGCCACGGTGTTTGGGCTGATTCGTGGATGCGAGCATCTCTGTGGCTGACACTCATCTTCCTCTCCCTGATCAATATGGAGGTCGTCAAGCCAGGCAGCAAGATCATCTTCAGCTTTCTCTAATGAGATGGGGCGTTCATCCATCATCACCTCATCAAAGCGTGCAATCAGATCCTTCCACTCTTGCACAGCGGTGGGGTAGCGCTTGACGATGTTTTGCTGGGTCAGACGCAACTGCGTTTTCGGGGGAATAGTGCCCAGGAGTATGCTAAATTCGTCGGCATAACCCAACTTCTTGAGTGCTACCTATGCTTGGTTGTAGAGACACCATTGAATGCTAAAGCCGGTGGACATACCTGAAGCTCTTGAAGGTCCGCTGGCGTTTCTGGTCCCTTGATGGTGAGTGTGAGGCAGATGTACCAGTATAGAACGTTCTTCATGTGTCTAGCATCTGGGGGAGCCTCCGTGGCGTAAACCTTTGCGTCCTCCATCGCGCTCATAAGGAATGCAACACCCTCATCATATCTCCTATCTCCAGGGCTGGATTCCTGAATGCGACATACTCCTAGGTTGCCTGCGAGCTCGACAGCACGGTGCAAGAGCCCAAATCGTACGAAAGGCGTCATCTTAGGGCACTTCAAGCCTTTCTTCGCAGAACGCAAGCCCTCGTAGTGGTCTTTACCCAACGTGATCACATAATAGAAGTATGCGAACTTGGGGTTGCGTTGAAGACCACGCTTTGCAGCTTCGATGGCATCGGGGATGCGGGATCTGATGATGAAAAACTTTGCGGTAATCATGTCTGCAAGATCTTCCTCTCCCGGACGACCCTTCGCACGGATGGCTCTAGCGCAATGGGGCAGTGCATCGGACCACATGATGAATGGTAAACCTATGTCCCTATTGATTTCTATCTTTCCAGTACGGGGATCTTGCATCTGGAAACCGCCTTCTGCGATAGAGAACTCGGTTCTAGTGATGAGTTCTGCGAGCTTTATACCAAGACTGTACAGATCCTTGTCCTGCGCACACTTCATCATCGCTTTTTGGTTGTCGGCAGTTGAGGTCATAGTAAGAAATGTATCACAGCGCATTGAGCCGTAATCTGTCAAGATATCAACGAGATGGTCGGGAAAACGGCGTTCGATTGCTGCCATGAGCTTATGGGGATCGAATTGTCTCTGGTCCTCTTCCGAAGACAAGGCCTCGAGACGAAGCAAACCACCCAGCGCACTGACACGCACGGTAAGGTCCGCACTCCGCAGGCAAGCTACAAGCAAGTTCTGAAGTGGTGCGATAGTCTTGCACTCACTCCAACAGTGGAGAACAGGGTGCGTAAGCAACTCTAGTCCATGATGCAAAAGCTGAATGGTAACCCCAGGCTTGCGCATGAAATCTATTACAACTGGGATCAAAACTTTGATATTGGCTGCTGTGACGTATTTTGGAGCTGGCGAATCTTCCTGATTGATCGCAGCGCCAATGGCATGAGCCATGGTGGAAATCGCCATCTCAGCAGCCCTGAGATCATCTGGGTTTTCTTGTATGATTTTGAGTAGGGAAGGGGACTCGAGTGAAATTTCTTTGCGGATATCGACACCCCCATGATGCGTCACGGTCGTTAGTGCGCGGAGAGCAAGATAACGTGTGGAAGGAATCTTGATCAAAGGGGTTATCTTAGATACCAAGCCTGTAATATGGTCAATGTAGTTCACCGACAGAACCGTGTCGTCGACCTGTACCTTTCTGAAAGAGCTTGTCTCGGAGGATGGCATCAGCACACATCTTGGTATAGATGCCGATGATTGCCCCGGTGATTTTCTCGTTTTTTATATTCGCGACATAGACATCGTCGATGTTATGATATACTTCGTTGAAGTTGGCATGGACTTTCTTCAAGCCACTTCGTCTGGAGAGATCTTTGGGAAATAGAATTAAGGCTTGAAACGAACGAACAAAAACGCGGTTTATGCGCATACTCACCCGGTAACTGAAGGAACTCGCACAGCACCTTGACTCTCGTGTCCCATCCTTCAGCTCCCTCGATATCGTCTACCAACCCGATGAACTCCTCTGATGGGACACGTGCCACGGAGCGAACATTAACAATTGGTTTTGGCTTTCTTGCCTTTGTCTTTCCGCGAGGACCTGGCATGTGGACTGGAATGACAACAGATCCTAATCAAGTGGGAGAACCAAGCTGGGAGTTCCGCAACTGGTGGCGATTCGCGGGTAGCTCTAGCGCCCAATATATTATATAGTGGAAGGAAGCGATAGCCGCTAATCATTGAAGTTAAGCCTGCATGTTTCGTTGATCTCCGACAGCACCTCCAATGCATTTGTGTCGTGTCATCCCATTGGCTCAGAGCTCCGTAGCGCTCAGCGCTCAGAACTCAGAACTCAGAACTCAATGCCTTCTGATTTAGAACTCAGTCCAAGATAATGAGCTGAGTATTAACATAAATTCGCGGTCTGTAATACCCTTGGAAATGGATTCACAGGATACCAACCTATATAGACAGTTCCTGTCAACCCGCCAAGTTTATACTAATACTAAGTAGTATGTCGGGCATCATGCATCAACGGCATGCATGAACTTGGGGCGCTCATCCTTACCACATTAGCTAGGAAGGCATGCTTATGCCGCCATGCTGCTGGTTCACGTTCATTTCCGGTGAGCAAGTGCATTCTCGTTCACACCCCTCGAATAAACCCTACTCAGAAAGTCCGGAAATTGGGCAGTCTGCAAGTCTGTACAGACTTGGCGATGTACAGGTCTGTGCCGGCGTCTTTTGGAAGTTTACGGCCAGTATCACAACTATCTGCCTGAGTCCTGCCGTCTTACATGCATTCACTGATCATCGATTATTTCCCCCCATATCATACTATCAGTTTTGTCAATGCTAGCTAACTCTCCCGTTGGTCGCTATCTCTTTCTCTGCCTTCGCATCACCTCTCGTCGCCTGCTCTTTCGCCACCTCCGCACGCGCTGTGAACCTTATAAATCAGCGGGGCTCTGGACGAACCTTTTGCCTGCATGCACAAACGTGCCGTGACACAGATCAAGAAGTCCTAGGAGCGGAAGTCACAATTACCATCATTCTTTTCCGACATTCCCCATTATTTCTACATTGGATTTGTTCATGATGGTTCTTACTATTCTATCGTTCGATTGATTCATAGATGATCCTTGTAGCTTCTAGTAGACATAACATTTGATTTGTATTCAGAGCTATAATGCATCATTTATGACGACGACAAATGAGGGTGATGGGGAACGGCTCCTCCATCAACGACAGATCTCTGGTCGCTCGTAGTCGTCAAAATGACAAGAGATCATCTCGTCCATAGGTAAATGTTACACATGCAGCAAAGGAAGCGCTACGGTCGTGTGAATTCATTGGACCATGATCTTTTCGCACCCATAAACCTAACGGTGCCCTTTAATCAGACAACCAATCTGCAGTAGTGCTAGAAAAGGATCATCAATACCACGCTCACACAAAGTACTTCGGTATGCATATTGGATCATAGAAGAAGGCAAACCGTATCTTGTATTCTACTCAGCCAGGCGGCATCAGGTGATGTCTCGGCAAGATTTTTCATGACAGCTCAAAGATAATGCATTGCTTCATATGATATGGCAAACGACTGGGCGAGAAAGGTAATGTCTTCTGGTAGTAGCAAGCCAGAAGCGACGTTCACAGGAACTGTGTGAGGCTGCGGCAGGCAGATGTCATCCTTGAGCAAGCATCAGCGGGTTTGATTGTGCTATAGCGCTACATGCAGAGTGCTACAGAGCGCTCTGTAGCACTTTGTAGTGAATTACGTTTCCCTGATGAGCGGGTACAACGTATGAAGCGAGTAAGGTCGATTGTGCAAGCTCGTGGTATGTTCGTAAGGTAGAGAGGGCGCCAACATCTGTTGGCTGGTTGCATGGTGAGCACGACTCAGTTGTTGGTGTGAACTCAGAGTATTAGTAGACGGTGGGAACAGAGTCCAGACCCACGCCTTGCAGTGCTGGCTGGGGAAAGGCGAGCACGGCGGGATATCATCGGATGATGCAAGACGGCGGGCAGACAGACTCGCACACGAAGCCTGCGTCGAGTCCATATAGACTGCCCAATTCCTAGATGAGTCCCCCATGGCCAGTGCTGCAGACTTTTCAATTTTGAATGTCCGACTTAATCCTTGTCTCGACTCTGTGCCAATTTAAAGTCCAACCCATTGAATCCGTCATAGCGTCTACTTCACGACAAAGCCTGCTCTTCCTTCCATGAAAATTTCACCACCTTTCAGGGATTTAGATTCCGAATCCTTGTCAAAAAGTGATTTCTTATCTCTTTGAGAAGCGTTAAATTTTATGACTTGTTCTATGGAAATATTTCATTTTATCCATACTCCATTATGTAGATCAATGATGGCGAGCTTTGGGTTAGTCTCCTCCATGATTCAGCCATCGATATGATCAATATGCATATGGCGATGCCGCAGCGCTGCGGTCGTACACTTTAAAATAGTAGTAGAACCGTTAGTCTTTAGCAATCAGGCATGTTATTATATTTCCGGCTTTGCCGTCCGGTCCGGATCTCGCGGAGCATCACCGTTCATTATGTAAATTATAACGGGACGAACCATGTTGAACTCAGTGCAGTGACCATGCCAGTCCATGTAGGTAGCCAAGCGGTCCCGGTTTATGGAAACTATCATGGGTGGGTTCTAAACGAACTCCTCATCTTGTGTTTTTTGACGAAGAGTTGTATAGATATTACTCTAAGCGTCCCTTCATCCGAGATCCACGACTGGCTTTGCTCCCCACTGAATTCTTCGTGGGTAAGCGAGTCCTGGATGTTGGATGCAATGAAGGCTGGGTGACCTGTGAGATAGGTAGGCTATCTTTGACGCAGTTCAGGACACCATTTGTTCAGTTCAGGAACCAGGACAGTCCAGGGGGGCACATCAGGTCGTCGGAGTTGATATTGACGATACTCTCATCCGAGCTGCGTGGAAGAGAAGGCGCACCGTCTGGAGTCTTCAGTCTCCTGAAAGTGGAAATATCAATGAGGCACGTTGCCCTCCGCCCAAACAACAACGACTTCTTGGTGATGCGTCCACTACGGACCATAGCGCTCACAATTATTTCCCTGCATCATGCGAACATAGCTGTGGCCCATTACCTATCCCAGACAGAGGATGCGGTGATTTCCCGCACAATGTTATATTCAGAACAGTTGATTGGGTGAAGGATGAAATACCGGAGGATTACGATCAATACGATATTATTCTGGGGTACGTGCCATGGCTATTCTTGAGGAGACCAGGCATCACCGATATAATAGGTTTTCTATTTCAAAATGGATACATCTAAACAACAAAGACGAAGGACTGAAAGAATTTTTCTACCGAGTTTACCAATGTCTGAAAATGGGCGGTGTTTTCGTCCTTGAGCCACAACCTTGGGACACTTATTCAAAGGCTCGAAGGATGAGCGAGACTCTCAAAGAGAATGCAAAATATCTACAACTCCGTCCAGAGGGTTTTGGGGAACTACTGGAGGAGCTCGGATTTAGTCATCGCCAGCGCCTCGGGGTCACTGGGAAAGGCGGTAAGTTGCGTTTATTCACGAATAAACGAGTCTCATCAAATTATTAGGTTTCCGTCGCCCTGTTGATCTCTATGTGAAGCAACGATAATTTATGATTTCTAAACCGGAAGTTTTCTTGCAGTGCTGCCACAACAACGTTGGAGTATCATTTTCACATTTACGACACGTAACTTGGCGGTACCAATTATTCGTGCGGAATTCGGGTCCCGCCATGCTGTATCATGTGGATTTGTCTGATGCGCGAAAATTTTATGCTCGTGCGCCTTTTGATGCTGTTTTTTTTACACTGCATGCCTATGAATGCATGGGTAGCAGCGCCAACCTCATGTGCAGAAGAATTATACTGTATCACCGAAGCACCCCCGAGCGAATTGTGTTAATAGTTACATGTGAATCACCATAGTTCACGGAGAACTGTGGGTGGCTGTACATCTCGGACGAGACATACACACTTCCGAGCTGGGTAGCAGCACTACACATCCTGCTCAAAAGTCTACCTCACCACCGAAGCACCCCCGAGCTTACTGCGCACAATCCTTTATTGCCGGGATCCTCAAGTTATAGTTGGCGCAGAACTGCAATAGCTGTGCATATCCGGACGCGACAATTGCCCCCCCTGGCCGGGATTTTGCAGAGCCTGTGCTCGCAAGGCGGTGCACTGCTCGTTTGCGAAGGTTCATAATTGTATTCTACGAGTTACAATTTAATCATGCTGCGGACGAGCGTTAAAGCTAAAGTCGTGAACATGTCACCTAATCGCAATTAGTGATAGACATGTAGCGTCAGAGTCAGGACCAGCAAGGTATGTGTATTTTCCCTCATCTTCTCAAAATACTGATTTTAAATTGTCCTAGTCTTGTATATATGATCTGATCCCTTGCCCCCCAGACGTCTATCATTGAGATGATTGAAGAATCGTCTTGATTTCTGCTTTAGCGCTCTCATCGGCGGTACTCAGTTGGGCGTCTGTTACGTACCTGTTGCACAGCTCTGTAGAGAGGCTGTAAACCTATTTGCCGGATCCCATAATGATTGAACCCGTCGATCGGCTGATCGGTCACCTTGGGCGGGATATTTTGGATTTTGAAAGATCGAGGTAGGAGCTCAAGAACTAAAATAAACTGTCGATAGCGTTATTCGATACTTCCTGACGGCGTATCCCGTGACATGCCCCACAGCATGTATAAGTAGTAAGGACTACAATCAGAGTGCCAAGCAGTCATCCACTTCCCCAGTGAATCAGATGTCTACGAGTGGCAGACCCGCGAACACTAACAGGGGCCGCAAAAAGCTTCTGCAACGCCTCTACCGCTTGACTGAAGCGGAAGACTTCTCGCGACTGCAACGGATCATCAAAGAAATAACACAGACGAACCCCAGCACACGGCACGATATTCTGATAAAAGGTTGGTGGATTAAGCTCCCGAGATTGAACAGTTTGCTGACCTGAGAGTAGCCGCTGAAGTTATCAGGCAGCTTGACACAGATTACCGTTCGCTTCTTGAAGTGACTTCAACTAGTACTACTACTAGTAACACTGGTTCTCCCATGCAACACCATAGCACCACCCCGGATCATCCTGGTGAGCTAGGAATGCTTCTTCCCGGAGGGTCTTGCTGATGACAGGCCAGTGTCGTATTTTCTTCCTGAGAGTGGGTCAATGAACTATGACCACTCGACGTATCCATATCCATATATGTCTTCCTTGTCAAATATGACATACAGTGCCACTATGGATGCTCCTGTGAGTTCGTCGAATATGTATTCGGACTCGAATGTTACACAAAACTATATTTATTTCAACTCACAATCTGGATAATTGATCAGAATACTTGGACTTTCATTGTATGTTCAGAACTATAATAGAACAATTTAGTATGCCAATGTGCCTAGTTTTGCACGATTGTCGAGATGCAATAATTTAATAGGCGCTGACGATGGGATCGCGGGCTTTTAATTAAGTTGAGATCCGTTAACGTTGATGAGCTTGCTTTTGCCTTTTGTCAGGTATTACATACATGACCCGGTGCATAGTATCGACTCCGATCGAAATTGATCTATTCGTGTTATTCGCTCGTTCCGCGAGCTATCGGTACTTCGGTGGGTATGCACCATGCAATCGCCGATAGCTGTACTAAAATTCTGCAACGCTTATTTGCAGCTCTAGATCTCAGTGCAATAACACAGAACAGGCTTACTCATGCTCATCGTTGACCAGAGGCAGAGAGCAAGGCTTACAGGAACACTGAATCTCCGGGTGTGAGTAGAGCATGTAACATGGCGGTGTACTAGGCTAATTCCGAGAATCAGATCGCCTCTTCTCTACGAACCTAGACTCAAGTGTCTCTTATGTATTCGCAATCACTAACATCATTGTTTGTGTGATAATAGAGACAAAGAAGGTTGTCGAGTACTGCCTTGGGCAGACCCTGGCTGGCACACCATGTGTTCAGTTCCCAGGACACCAATCCCGGCGGCCAGATCTTGATTGTGAAATTTCTAGGATGCTCAGTAGGTTCCACTTGCATCAATATCTATCTCTTATAAAGTGTGGCTGTATCAGGTTCTTTCCAATATGATGTGTTATTCTATTTGCAAAATACGTACATTTCTCCACCAACTTACGCTGTCATTCTCAGCATCCTCGTCGTCATCCCAGCTGAACGTGCTCTCTGTCGTCGCACATATCCCTTCATTGTTACTAAGTTACCAACATTATTTGTTCCACCGTTCACCTACCTCCCAGGACCACTATTCAGCAAGCTGTGCCAATATGTTTCTTGCACACCTTCGTAAGGATCTTGCTTGATCATAGCGCCCATATCATTTCTGTCGCTGGAGAATGGTACTATCTGGATGCCGGTGATTTCCTTAGCATCTCTCATCTCCTTAATACTTATAATCTAGCCATCTAAGGCCCTTGACGCGGTGATATCGATATGGTAGAATTGCTGATTTCATAGAGGATGTCTTCTTGCGAACAATTCGATTCAACCACGCTGGTCAGACTCGGTTTACTATTTCCACATTGTGGTACAACTGGTCTGTGCTATCTTCAGCATAGTATACATGCGATCCGATTCGGTCCTGCGGTTTTGGAAGCGATTGTCTTCGCATATAAACAGATATCACGTGACAATGATCTGATAGGACTACTCAATTCTATTGCTGCCACCTCCATAGTTTGTTGCTCGGGATCTTCTCTATATTTTTCTTGACTCGACGTGTCGTGGCAACCACATACATTCTTTCGACGTCGACGGCGGCCAAAATCTAGCAACAGCATCAGTGCTGCCCATTTTGTTATGTAGGTTCATCACTGATGTGTCCTCTCTCTGATCTACATTTTAAGTTATCAATCTCAAGGTTTAGTATGTCAAGAACACCCCTGTTGATTTTTGTGCCCGATCCGGGGGACTACCAGGAGTTACTATACTCGTCGAACTACGTACTAGTTCCACTCACTGCCCACGGCGTATTCACCGTCCTCGTCGCGCCGGACGGCTCTAAGCATGCATCCGGCTATCTCTGCTACACTAATGCGCAGACTTTCATCCCGACAGCTCGGAATATGAAGAGGCCTCTTTGGGAATCGCATCACCCACGTTATTTTGACCTGCTCAAGACTATTGTGTATAGGTATATTACTATGCGTGCTATACAGGCTTGGCTGTTGTTACCTAGCGCATTTTTAAGTGGCCGTGATACTAACTCTCTTCGGTGTGTGCCATCACAGTGATTGATTGATTGATTGATACTTACATTTACTACACACTAGCTACTGCGATATTTCATCTCTCGTGACCGTCGGAGCAATGTCATCAGTGAACTGGTGAACAGACTAGAATGTCATAATTAACTATATATAGCTAACAATTACAATAATTTCCGTAAATCTGGTGGGGGGGTTTACTTTACCTTATGAAGGAAAGATGAATTTTCGAGTCAACCAGTCACGTTGTCTTACCTTCGATGCACTAGTTTATGTGTGTACTGGTCTATGGATGAAAGATGTGACATAAGCCAATGGATTGAATTTTGGGCCATAGTGGTCGAGACCAAACACTAATGTCCGCGCTCACATGAGTGTGGTTCACTCCAGCAATGCTGAGAACCTTAAAATTACGTGTTGGGTGACCGAGTGCAGCTTGATATGACACGAGCCAATGAATTAAATTTTGGATCATAGTGGTGGAGACAAAAAGCTAAGGTCCCCGCTGACATCGGTGTAATGCCTTTGCGCAATGCTGAAAATTGTAACATCATGTCTTGCATGAACGAGTGCACCTTTAATATGACACTTGAAGTTTCAAATCGTCTGGCTTGTGATACCAAATTCTCGCATTCACAGCATGGCTGGACCCTCAAAAACTGATAGTTTCAACTGCTGTATTGAATGAGATATTGCTATGCTGAGCAAGACTTTCAACTCAAGTGTCAAACTCTACACACTACGGTAACACTCTTCTACCGGCAAAGCCTCTGGGATTTAACATTATCATACTTAATCCACGAGTTGCTTTTGCGGAGCAAGTCGGAGCATTCTGATCTAATTTGCCAAAGACATATAATACGTGCCACTGGCGTTACGATTTCAACGAATTGGCGGGTGCATAAGGATTCATGGCGTGGACACTGTAGAGTAGGATCGCAGAATTTCAGGCTGATCACGAAGCATGTCTACTGTCAAATTTAACACTCGCACTAGGTTGTTGCTCAGACAGGTAACATTTTGCACGAATTACAAATGTTGATCGTGGGGGCACGTGATACCAGGTCCAGAATCTCTGGCGCCGATTCTGCTATCTACTGAACTGTATTTTCATTTTCCAATGACCGTCACGGTTTCTTCCCTCACCCGATGCACTTCTTTTCCCTGAGTGTGTCAACCAAACTGATTCGGTTCCAGGCTGTTGTTGACCTCCTCGGCTAAGAGCATTGCATTTAGATGACCTTCCATGGTTTGATCGCACAGGCATGCAACACATCTTTGTGGGCACCGTCTATGCTACAGTGATATAAAGCGAGAATCTCCTTCTCACTTGTGCAGTATTGTGCATTTTAATAAGTCTCATACTAGTCAGCATGTTGAATGGCACGAGATTTCGGATTGCCAATCAACCCCATCCAGTCAGAGACTGTGAATGACCTCCTTAATGAAGGGAATCATAACTAGAAAACTTTTGATAGCTGATCGCGAAGCCACACAGCACATTTTCATTCGCGCAGTCATTTCAACGGTTGGATAACTAGAGAATTTCCTTGTCGTTTGGGCGGCAATGTACATTATGATAAATCTCATAGTAGTGGGCATGTTGACGGTACGAAATTTTAGACTGCCAACCAAGCCTTTCCAGTCAGGGACCGTGCATGACCTCCTTGATAAATATATATATATATGGAGACCTTTTCATGACCAATCGCAAAGCCATATAGCATTTTTCCATTCGCGCAATTGTCGCTGTGGTTGAATACATGGGAAATTTCCTCGTGAATTCGCAGCATTGCACATCAGGAGAAAATCAGTGGTGATTAGCATGTGTGACGGTATGAAATGCAACTGACAATTGTTCCTTAATCGACTCGCAGTCTCAAACAGCAATTCAATGATGTAACTCGTAATATTTGCAACTATACGATATTTGGTAGACATGAATATGAAAATCTCGGATTAGTACGTGCAATAGGCTATAATGAGTGGACAGGTAAAGGGAGAGGAATAACAGGCGAAGAACAGCGGCAGGGAAGGGGAGACAAAGAATAACCCATCAGTCCGAGTCAAAGGCGGCATCTTCCAGCTTCTTCCTCTGTTCGGCCAGTGCATTGACGGACATCTGGGACACAACCTCTGGAGTCAGGTCCTCACGATGACTTGTCCCAAAAATCTTTCTATACAGCAACGTCAATTATCCAATTATCATCTGAAGACACGACAAAGTATTTACCTGGTCCACCATTCGAGAAGTTTATCCACTTTGCGTTTCGTGGCGGGGCCAGGGACATCTTCGAAAAAGTCCACGATGTTGTTCCAAAACACTTCATAGTCAAAGTCGCCGTCCACGGTGCGCCAGGATGAGACACTTGATAGAGCGAAACGAACCTGCCACTCAAACGTTAGATGTCTGGACATGAAAATGGAAAATTTGCTCACTTGACAAACGACATACGCAATAGCACGAGGCATGACTTTCTTCATATTGATGATCGAGGCGACACATGTCTTGACTTTCGTCTGTTCAGATTTTCGACGGGCACGCCTGTTGTTCTCAAGAATGTCAGCTCCATCACCATCACCATCAGCTTCCCTAGCAGAGGAAGGTGATGTGAAGATGGCTTTGAAAGCCTGGAATGTAATGAGCAAAAAAGTAGACGACTATACTGTGACCAAACCGCTAACAAGAACCAGAAGCTTCGACTTAAGGAAACCTTCCTCAAGATCATCCTTGTTACATCGATAGTTCTCATATACGAGCAACGGCCAGGAATTTTCAGATACAATGTATTCCGATGTTCTGTCGCGAATGCCAGCCCTGACACTGTACCAGCATCGATATTTGTGATAGTCGACAAGGGTTGATACTTACTTGTTTTTGTCCCAGTCCCACTCAGCAGGGCAGAGTAACTTCCCACAGATATCACTTGCAAAGCCGCACGAATGCTTGTCATTTGGCTTGATCAGAGGAGACGGACGAAATTCTTGGTTAACCCAGGCGGCGACAAGCTCCTTGAGACTGGAGGTGTCGTCGCCGCGAGCAGCATCAGCTCCTTTCTTGAGCTATAAGATAATTAGCATGTAGCATATGAATTTTTGATAACTACACGCCTTCTTCAACATATCCTCCGAATCTTCATGGTCAAGCTCCCCGAGCTTTCCATGCAACCATGGTAGTACCCGCGCGAATTCGATATAGCCACGCTGTAAGCGATTTTGTCTGTGTCATAAAATTAGAATGATCGTATTAAAAAAAAACCAACTACTTACTCTGCAGTTGCTTCCACGGACGAGTGGAACTCGTATCTGCGATCATTCTCGGCGACCAAATCCTCCAAGCTATGGTAAAGGACAACGAGTCGACGAATTGCCCTGCCTTGTGCAACGTAGAAGGTCGTCTTTCTTCAAACAAATAAAAAATAAACACTAGTGTACTGCTTGCCTCCTTTCTCTTGCCTCATCGTCTCGAGCTCGTCTTCTAAGGCAGCAATGCGACGTTTAGCCCTTGCCTTGGAAGAGGTAGGCAAGGCTTGAGACGGATGCGGGTGTGTCAAAAGTCGAACTCCTGTATAATCCGCCTCAGCATCAGACGATGACTCGACTGGCTCGGACTCGGAAGGGTCATGATCACTGGTAGAGGTGACTCGGGGGGGCGTCATCCCGGGGTAGAGTGGAAAGGTAATAAAGGAAGGACCCGGTCACGGTGGGCGAAGTGAAATAAGAGGGGAGGTAAAGGAAGCGTGAGGAAGTATGAGGTGGAATGAAAGAGTGAGGTAAATTGAGGCGGGAGAAAAGAGTGAACTGAGAGCTATGATAAATAATCGCAAAATGTTGCGCCTTTAAATATTGAGGTTTGCGAGCTACTGGAAGGCTGATGTAAGCCTGTACTCTGACCGTGAATTTCCTCGTTTCCACCTAAAAAGGTGATTACTATAGTTGTCAATGCGAGGAGCAGCTGCAAACAAATTTTCGGAAGGGTCAGTGAGCATTTAGCCCTAAAGCTAACTCCGCTTGCCAATTGACCTTGAGAAAATAATTGGATGCCATAAGTTTATACTGATAAGCAGCAACAAATGTGGACACCTAGTACTAAGGCAACTCGGATTCGACTCGGATTTAATTGACAATGGCCATCGAATTGACTAGGATTAGTTCGTGAGTAGTAAATCGAGGGTTTTAGGAGATCGTGCTAGACGATCCATTCACCTTCAGGGTGAAGTGCTCTAAGTCCGGAAGTACTCCTCCGAGAGAATTGTCTCGTCAGGACATCCTGACTTCAGCAACAACATGGTCATGGATGAGGTCGTGCAGGGGTCTACCAGACGTCGGGACCAGGTATTGATTCACATTGACCTTGAAATTTCAAATCAGTACTATGCGCGCCGTCACTATCAGAATCAGTTGAGAGCAACTTGAATTACTAAGTATAAGAAAAATTAACCATCGAACCTAAGTTTATCAATTGAAAACTTACAAGTTCATATAGATTTTGTCACCTCATAAAATTTGAGCTTTATGGGAGATCCTTCAAGTTCTTGTTGATCAAAGCCTGCGGCGACCCGAAGACCAATTAGAAATAGTTTCGTCGCGACCATCTTCCTTGTCTGTATATAGTAGGGTGATCTTATCCGAGCCAGGTTGAGAGCAGCTTCTGGAAGTTCAAGTTTCAGCAAGCGGTATGTGGCGATATATTGGCAGATAAGGCGTGAAGGAAATCAGGCAAGGAGATTGAGCAGAAGCAAATGGGTGTACTAGTGACTGATTGAATCTATGACAACTTGAGCCATCTTGCACGAAGAATATCGTACATGTTCGTCATGAATAGAGGTTGGTACACGAGATTACTACACAGCCAGATGTACCGAAGCGTCAGTGTACATGTCCCAAGACCACCAAGAGTTTGCAGGCACTCACTTATCCTAGCAATCACTCAGACCCGGGACAAAGAACAGGACCATACAGTCCATCAACGTTCGGCCTGTTCAAGCCACTTAATAGGACCCCGAGTTTAGAACCTGCTTGACTATCGGAAGGCGCAGACTTGGATATGCTTGAGACCGTCACTGGACCGTGATAATAGGAATACTATGGCTCGTATGTTCATGCCGGGTCTTCACGATTTTTGACATTTTCAAAGGAAAATATCATATCGAGCTATAACTTGGGTCAGCACCAGATATCAATCCATGATCATTTTGCCAACAGTTTGGCAACTTCAAGTGAATGCACTGACTCAGCTTACGTGACAGTTGTCTCCCGAATAAGGTGGAACTTTCATGTCACGTGCATATTTTGTGTTGTTTGCCATCATGATTTGCTCTGCAAGGTAATTTCCTTAAAAAGCTATGGAAGTTAGATGTGATTTCGCATACTAAGTCACGGTAACGATTGAAAAATGTCTGACACTGAGAACGAGCTTGTGACCAGGTAGTAGTCACATTAAAAGATCCGAAACTACTCCAGGTCCGACTCTTCGTCCGGCCAATCTATGTAACTTTCCATCGCAGTGGTCAATGCCAGTGACTGAGATTCCTCTGCGTGTTCAAGTTGGGAAACCGCACTGGCGGCCGCGGCAACAGCTTGCGAGATATAATACCACTCATCTTCTGTGCAACTGGGCGACAACTCCGACCCATTGACTGTTTCGCCAATTCCGTCTGGGACGACCGTCATGCCATTTACCATGACGAAGGGAGTTCCCAAGCGGGAGTCTCCCCGCATCATAGCCGCACTGTTGACATCCGAGTCCAATGAAGAGAGCATATCCATGTCATACACGACTTCATCTGGTACATTTGTACCCTTTAACTCCGGCTGTTGCGCAGAATCGTGATGAGTCTGAGTCGTGTTGTCGGACGAGGTAGTCACGGTGGAGTGCGGGGGAAGGTTGGCCTGAGGGAACTCAGACAACTCGGTGTTATCAGTGACTGTGCCAGGAAGGACATTGTCATTCTGACCTGGACCTGTCATGGTGGTGCGGTTCATCTCAAGACTGTTATGTTCATCCAAGAATACAAAATGACCATGGTCACCTATGGCGGTGGCAGCGACTAATAAGCGTTGGCTTACTGGAAATCAAAACCATCACACTTACGTTCACTGCCAGTAATCGACTCGGTCCCAGTGGGATCTACAACTGGAAAATGGTGGTGGACAAATCGTCCACTGGTAAGCCTGATGCCCGACTGGATCCGTGTGCGGATACCCTGTGGTGGGGTGTAAAACCGATATCGTAACTGAATTGGTTTGTCTACAGTACGAGGTCAGAAAGCGTACATCATGCTCTTACTGCCATAGGATGATGAAAAAATGCCTACCCATCGCAAATTGGCTTCAGTGGCAAGAACAACGAGTCCGATGGGTGGTGATTTGGCTCGAGACGAACATGAAGCTTCATGACTAAAGTTCTGCGGTAATGGCCGCACTGCAAGCCATGAGGATGATATGATGGGGTCACGGTGGCTTACGAGTACTAAATACTGAGTACGATATGGGTCACATACCATCTTGTGACAACACTTGAGTCCGGAGTCCGAGTCCAGCTTGAAATTTAAGTCTGACTCACGAGTCAGCCGCCTGCCAATAAGGGCATTGAACTGGTGGAGTCGCTTACTTACTAGTAGTCACGGGTAGAGACGGACACAGACACTGTCACTGTCACCCCAGTACTGATCGATGACTAGGATGCATAGCGCGCCCTGACCTGAACGATGTCGGACAGCCTAGTAGTAGTAACTGGTATGTGAAATAGCGGTAGTCAGTGGCCTGCTTGCCAGTCACAGTGATGGCATATTCGGAAGTGACAGAATACTTAGAATCGAATGATTGCCACAGGGTCTGGAAGTGTCGGATCTGATGACAGTTACCAGTCACAGTAGTACTCATGTAGACTCGTCGAAAGACGCTTCGAGCTTCGAGCTTCGAGCTTTGAATCAAACTCCAAGTTCAGAACTTCTTCCGCGCTCGTCACATGTTGCCTGTGACAAACTCCGTGAATTTGAATTTGAACTTTGGTAAGATTTGAACTATCACATTGGAATAAACAATCAACCCTAAATAAAGAGTCTACCTTTGGAACTGGCATTTCCCGGATGACTGATCATTTCTTATCACGGAACATCTAGTATCTCCAAGAACCTCTGCCACCCACTCACCCACCCACTGCTCCATCGCACAGCCATGTCTACTATCACTGTGGCTAGCACTGGCTCTATACCTGAGCTCTACAAAACTTACCAAACCAGAAACAACGCAACACCTCGAGCACTTCCTGTGAAGACCACTGGGAATGTTCAGAAGTCCAAATTGACTTCAAAACCACTTACACCAGTTTTACAACTGAGTGAAACTGAGTGTACAGCAGGTCGAAAGACATCCTCAATCCCCTCTCAAGAGGTTCGCAAGGCCTCCATGAATACCATGGCCGCAAATCTCAGCCCGAATCCTTTGTATGATGACTTGGCAGATGATGATGGTGATAATGATAGTCTCCAGTCCCTTCATTGTCATCATCTTACCTCAAGTATGTTCCATGAGAAGTAAGGAAATAAACTTATTCTAATCAATGTTTGAAGATGGGCGAAAAGTTTTGAAAGAATTAACTAAATTGCCTCCAGAGACGGGCCGCACCATGGTGTGTACTAGCACTCTGAGTCAATTGAATAGAATATTCCGCTTACCAAATATCCAGGAATTCCACGGTGTTGATGCGCGGGAATACGAAGTAATAGAAGAAGTGCTGGGAAAGACGGGCCGGATATCAAAGCCCAGGTGCGTTAAATGAATCTTCTTTCCGCCTTTAGTAAATATACTAACTGGGCCAGGCTGACTTATGATTATGACCTGAACTCTCTCCTTGTCGAGATGCCAAGCGCCATCCATGAAGCACCCTTTGATTGTCTGAAGCTCTCTCTAGGGCACTCGATTGCCGCAATGCCCTACGATTCCGACCTTATTTTTCCGATGATTCACATGAATTCATCATTGAGCGTCAATCGAAAATCAGTTACGCCTGATATCTGTATCACCGTCACACCAGCAGAGGGACCTACCAAGATCGTGTTGGTTCCATTCGTCGGAGAGTGCGCGTGCTCTGAAGACAAGGCTCATGCCATTAATAAACTCAAAAACACTATCGCCGCTCATCCGCACGTCAAGATGGCCGTCCTTGGATTAGTTCGCGAAGCACAGCCCTACAGGTCTCCCGACGAGAATTCTGTTGCGTCGCAAACCTTAGGCAAACGCGATGAAGCACTTCCACTTAATGAATTCATCACCGAACGCTTCCCGCCTTGCACGCCCATCAGGATCGCTCACCATAACTGGTGTCATATCAGTTCAGTAGAGTTGTTTGTTTGGGTTTGGGGAGATGACAAGCCCGTTCTCGATCTTGATAACGAGGCTGCTGAACATATGGCACATGGTGTAAGTTTTTACACTATCAAACGAAGTATTTGACTAAATTCCCGATGTCGATCCAGACGTTGTTACCGGACGTCAACATGGACGCCGTCAAATCTATGTTGAAGCGGGGATTAGAGAAGATTAGAGACAGTTTCGTCGCATTTTCCAAAGAGCTCGACCCCGCTGTAGACTGTACCGAGCTTGAAGAAGCCGTCATCACGCTTCCTCTGAGGTGGAAAGATTATCTCATAGCATTGAATAACGGCGCGGATGTCACTGCATGGACGAGGTACAAGAATTGGCACGAAAGGTTATCAAAGATCGAGCGTCGGGTAGTCGCTCTCGTGGACGCTCAAAGCGCAAGCGCACAAGTACATCTCTTCCCCCTCCTCGCAAGTCGAAACGTGCCTTTTAGTGGTACAAGTAGTAGGTTTTCCACCGTTCCCGAGGCTATGTTCGGTGTCGTTTTTGGTTTTTCATGTTCCCGTACATCCCATCTTCGCATACCGCATCAGACAAATATCACATTTTAATATATACTGAAGTTAGGTTCACGTTTCACGTTTCTTACGACTCGCATATCCTTTTCCCTACTCCAAGAGCAATGTAATTTGTAACTAGTCAATCTCACAAAGCCGTTGGTTGTCGTTTAGAGATCTTGCTCCGCTATGCAACACCCGTAAATCGTGTATTACAAGTCTAGATGCCTGGCATCATCATGGCACAACCCTTCCATACGTTATCAAGATCCTCATATGATTTCCAGAGATGTCGTGCGACAGGATCCCACTGGCATAAATCCAACTTGTAAACTGAGACCGTCTCGTCCACCCATGATTTGGCCCAGCAGCTGCATGCTCCTTTCTCAACCGTTCCTCCGTCGCCAAATGTTCTTCCGCGATTGCTTCAGTTACGACAGCTTCTTGAGGAGTCACATCGATGGAGTGTGACAGCGACACCCGTGAGCCACCAAACCTTACAATTGATTCCATGGAACGCGCAAATTCAGCCTGTGCGTGTAGATCTGGTCGAGACTCGGGGTCAAGGCCACGAAACTGAGATTGTGAGTGAAGGTTAGGTGGTGGAAGGTACGAAGATGCTCTTTCACGAAAGGATTTGGTGCGTTGTCGGAGAATGACTTACGAGAGAATTCGGGGCGACTGCCGTCCGTGATCTGTGATCGACCTGGAAGACCTCGAGATGCGCGGTCGCCACTTTTCATGCTGACATTACTACCCGAGCGATGTCGAGAGAACAAGGATGGACAGCGTGGTCTTATGGACTCCACATCAGCCTCTTGATCAAGAGTGACGACGCGGGATTTGATGCCTTCAAGAAGATCAATATCTTCACTGCCGCTGTATTGCCTAGTTAAAAGGATAGACGGTTGTTCATCGCCAGGCACTGAGCTGGGGAGCTGAAATACGGGGGATACGGAAGAGCCGGGACCACAATGCAAGAGGTGGATGTTGCTGTACGAGAGAAGTTGAGATGTGTGCTGGAGGCTGTCGCTGCGGTTGTTCAACGAGTGGGGATTCAAATGGTTCTCCTTGGGCCAAGGTCAATGTTATTTTCCCTTTCTCATCTACTGAATGTAGCCTTGAGAACGAATGGGCGTGAGGGCCGGACAAATTCGGCTTACGCTGCTCGTGCGGTCGAAGTCTTCGAGGAATGGTCGAATAAGAGAAATTCACCCAGGCTGGTAAGCGCCAGGTGTGGAATCTTGAAGAATGGTCTTCAACACCGACTGTTACGCCCTTAGCACTACCAGGGTGGTCTGACGGGATAATCTGGTTTTCAGGGCTGTCTTCATATTCTCCCGTGCCCATCCTGCAGACCATCTGCCCCTCCTCAGTATCATCTTGCTCGAATTTAGCACAGCACATTCGGGGGTCATGCTGATCGTGACTTCTTTATTAGAGCAGAGGTTGATGAGAAGATAAAAATACACACACATCACCTTGACTATCGCGGTGAAGACGAATAAGATACCCGATAGCGCCACATTGACAGTTATCTGCAACACAGCTGTGTATGCCAGGAATACGAACTAAGTCAAAAATCAGTTGATCGTACAGCGGGTGGCAGAGAATAGAACAGACTTGAGATAGCATCAATCCTAAAAATGGAAAACATCAATGGCGTTCAGGTGCGTAGATAATTGTAAATACCACACCATCCAATGAATAACGAAGGATACGGATCAATAGTATTTGACCATTGCATTCGTAGTTCTTCACATAAGTATGTAGCAATTGCCCAACTGAGTCAGTCTAGCTTCGTGAAGGGCGTGATGTAACATACCTGATTTTTTACAACAGCTGGAAAACATTTCGGTCAGCATGGATATTATCATGGACCAGATAAACAACAAACCAGTCTCAACTGAGAAATATACCAACCCGAAGGGTATGACAAGTGGGTTAAGCAGAGCGAAAAGGAGTAACACGTGGATGACCAGGAGATGGTTGGTAGCCAGTCTGCATCAGAAACACAGTAAGAAACCTTGCTGCGCAAAACGTGGAACTCACCATAGAAACTAAATGTTCGTGGGCGAATGCCAGTAGCTCTTCTCCTCGGTGTCACGTGTCGCTTGGTGGAGGGATGGGTGGACGGGGGCAACTACAGCGAGGGATGTCAACATCATGGCGTTTTTCAATATGACACCACAGAAATTTACACCAACTGCAAACCTCAACGTGAGAACGGGATGCGATAGTATAAGTTACGGATGCTTACACAACATAAGCTCAGAGCCTCATGAATTACGGTGGTAAAGATCACTACAAGCAAGTAGAACCCATCAATTTACAAAATGTCGAAGGATTGTACTTACGCCATCCAACATAGAAAGGTCCGGCTATCGGGAAACTACTAGCGACAGTATTTATTATGCCACTCCCGGACACATTCTTGAATGAAGTAAGGAAAAGAGTGCAGTGGTTCCCACGCAGAAAAACACCAAAACATTGACGATTAGGAATTTATAGTAACAGGTCATGATCGTGTCGTGCATTACGGAAAGAGTGATGATTGTATGGGCTTTCTTCGAAATGAGTAAAAGAATGGGCAGAATGAAAATTGTGAGTAGTGAGATGAGGACAGTCGAAAGGAATGGTTGAATAATCTCTTCCTCCCAAGGGTGACTGGATAGATAATTGTACTACTCAAATGTTCAGCAGGGAATATGCCAAAGAAGGATCACACATACCAAACTCGGCCAGAACGTCGAAACACTTTGAATAGAAACAAGACCACCAAATAGTGACGCTGGAAAAACCCAGAATATTGTGAATCCCCTGAGACATAGTCAGCGACCCCTCGTGGTCATACGACAGCGGACCAGCACTTACCAGATCCCGATGTTTACTACCTAATCTTTGAGAATGTCCACTTGGTAAGTCGACCTCATAACCCTTGTCCAATCGATATCTTCATACTACCTAGCCATCGTCACAAGGCATGCAAGTGAGTTATTAGGATGCACTGCTAAGTACTTGCATGCCTTCCCTGCATCTGCCGGATCTTTGAAGTTCATAAACGCTGTTTACAAACTGTCATATTCCGTAGTAGCCCGCGCTTGATTCTGTGTATTAACGATGCAAAGAGGTGGAGTTTCGCACTAACAATTATGAAAAACGCGTAGTCGCGTCTCTTTGCATTACCGGTATTTGCCGGCTGACTTCAAAAGTCACGTGATGTTCGAAACCAAAATTTCGAACTCATTCTTTTCGTCTCTTCAGTCAGTACCATTGGGCGTCCGCTCATACCAGCCACCGATACATGCCCTACGCACGGCTCCACATTATGTGGACACTGTCAGCTGCTTAGGCGCTGACCCGTGAACGTCCGCTGTTAACTTGTGAGGCTCGGTCCCTGAGCACCAAGGACGCCCTGGGAAGGCTCAAAATTTATCTTTTCGTTTCTTCAGTCAGTACCATTGGGCGTCCGCTCATACCAGCCACCGATACATGCCTTACGCACGGCTCCACATTATGTGGACACTGTCAGCTGCTTAGGCGCTGACCCGTGAACGTCCGCTGTTAACTTGTGAGGCTCGGTCCCTGAGCACCAAGGACGCCCTGGGAAGGCTCAAAATTTATTTAATGCTAATTCTATCTTTTATTATAGTTTGATTTTGACTTATGCGCCTGGGAGGTGATGGTAATGTTGTAGGTCAACGTGCCAGCACCTATGATCTGGCGTATATACATCTATTTTTGTCCTAGGCGTCCTCATGAGATGCAAGAAGGTTTCAGGTGCAGATTACTAACCCTAACCCTAACGAGCTACCAGAGACATTCACTCTTGCACGGACAAATTATACTGCATTGTCCAGGGTGCATGGACGGAGAGAATGGACGGAGAGACATTTGGGCGCTTTTTTGAGAAGGAGAGGAAAGAACGACTGCAAAAGTAGTATACAGACATCTGTTATTGTAATCGAACGAAGTGAGCAACCGTTCGAAGGTGAATGAAGCGCTTATTGACTCAGACTATAGTACTAGTACGCCCGCCGACTTACGACTTTTTGTACGGTCTTCCAGGTTCCTCCAAGGTGCCAAAACAGGCTGTGGTGATGACCTCCATCGCTCTGTCCTTGCCCTGTACACACGAGAACACGATGCTTTAGTACAATGACATTGTCCCCAAAATATCATTGTGAAATGCAACTAAGCAGCTAGTGCCAGTGAGTTGTAGAATGAACCTGAACTTTGCAAGTAACAGAACACGCCTAAGAGAAATAAAGAACAAAAACAAAGCGCAGGAACTGGTAGCATATTCAGAAAGATAGATATTCGTCGTCGTCGTCCTCTTCCTCATCCCCCTCATCTTCCATCTCCCCGGGCCAGTTGTCTTCCTCTTCATCACTTTCACTTTCACCTTCACTCTGTTGGATATCATCGCTTACATTCTGACTGTCCTCCGAGTCCGAGTCTGGGCTGTCTGCCAACTCCGCATTGACATAATCTCTTGTCATTTCCTGCAGAACGGTAGGATGGCCGATGCCATATTGAGTGTAACGCAGGAACATGTCTCGATCGGCGAATCTGAGTGATCGTCAGCTGGAGTCAAAATTGAGACAGGAGATTGGACTTACATGCCAACGTAATACGCTTCCCAATCGTCTAATTCGTCACCTTGACGTGCGAAGGACTTGCCATGGCGAAGGGATGTTGTTCCGCGCCCAGAGACAAAAGCCGGGATTAAATGTGCGCTTCGGATGACCTGACTAGGATCTAGGAACCCAAAAGCATCACGGTCAGACTCTTCAACGAAGGCCACCTTTGGGAGCCGAGTGCAGTTCATCCCTGACCGATGGCCGACCAAGGGTGCCAACCATCGAACGTAGAGAACCTCGATTTGATACATCTTCATCGAACCTGCGGTGTTGAGCCATACATCCATATGGTAGATGCCCAGAATGCGGGCATACCAATATGGATGTTGGGGTTTTGTTTCCCCTGATAAGACCATAACGTCAGAATGGGTCCGAGGGTTGATGGTATCATACTCTCGTCGAAGATCATAAGTTGTGTAATGTACCTTTGAAATTTGAGAATCACATCCTAGTAAAGCTGATAATATATGCAATATACCTGCATTGTTTGAACCGAGTAGATCTTGTTGTCTGGGATGACGACCAAATTGCGCTCGTCATCTGTAAACATATGGTCGCAATAACCGACGTGCAGCCCTCGGAGGCGATATAATATGTGATCTTTGAGTTTTGGTATGAATCCCTATGAGTTATCGTGAGTAAGATGAACTTCGAGGAGAGAGGCACCTACTACTACAGCTGGATCATTATCGTGTTGGCGAAGGAATCTGAAAAGATCCAATGGATGGTTGCGGCTAAGCGTCGGTATATGGTGATGGTATTTCAGGTCGAATCCCAAAGGTACGTCGATCGCTGCATCCTTGTTAGCATACGAACTTTGTCCTGATTCTGCTATGCGCCGAAGGACACGTCGGCGACGCTCATGCGTAGCGAGTTGAGTTGGGGTATCTAGTTTGTTGGTCAAAGGATAGAATGCCTTCAACGCTCTATGCGCCAACTCTCCCTAGTACAAAATTAAATGGAGCTGAAAAGTGACGGAGATTTACATACGATTTGCGTGGTAAAAGAGTCTGTAGTCCCAAAGAGTCGGACCGACCGCACGTAGTCTCCCATGGCATGAAATTTATAAGTATTCAAATTGAATTTCTTAGTCTTTCGGCCGCTAATCCCACTAGGGTCCGGATCGCTGGGACCAGAGCGTTCACGTGCAGCCTTGCATTCGCGAGCAGCTCTTTCTTTTGGTAGCTCCGCTGTAGTAAAAGCAGCACATGTGAAATCGCGGAACCCACGCAACTGATGGGAGAGCCTCTTAAATGTCTCATCCAGAGCCGATAACGTGCTTTCGGTATGCACTCTGAGTTTCGCAAGAGCGTGCCAGCGCGCAAAACTATATAGAAGTGACTGTACAATCACATCATGGTCTTCTGGGAAAAGTCCCTCGAAGACTGGTATAGCACACTAGGATAGATATGACTCGATTTCGTAATACAACACATGAAGCAACAAGACGAACCTGTAAGATGTTTTCGAAGTCTCGTGTGGCAAGCTTTTTCATTTCCGATGTATTATCTGCAAATCTGCGAATAATACCGTTGCCATATGATGGAACATGGCGAAACCTAAGTTAAACACCATCAGTGTGATACAAGGAAGAAAATAGTGTATAATAAACCTGTTGTCGAGACATGCAACCAGGCCGTCACCCCCAGGAAGCGCGTAGAGTAAACGGACGAGATGCGTGAATAACGCCTTCCATGTGCCGAGCTCGCATTCATGCATAAAATCGACGACGAGTATGCGAAAGGGATCGAAACCTAGTGGACCAAGCTTGTCTGCAAATGCATTCTCATCGAGAATTAGGTACTGATCGATACAATTCATTATGAGGCCAGACTCACCACGGTCGGCACCCACGACCCTTGCCCAAGTGTTGCCTGTACTTTCGAACCGTCGACAGTATGTCCCCAATTATATATGAAATCGCGGGCTTCGTTCACTCTCGCAAGAGAGTAAGATCTAAGGCTTGCTACACGATCTCGCATATCTCTGAAGAGGCCTAAGAGACCAAACGAGGCTTTCGGAACGAGACAGCGTGGACACGCACAAAAGCCCATATCTTTGATTGTTGCGATCAAAACCCTGAAACAGTCATTAATGATTCAACGAAGATTGAAAATGAAGAAAAAAACGCACTTTTCTGGGTAATCGGCCGAATAGGTGAAGATACGTGGAAAGATTCTCCTTAATATTCCGTCCGGGCACCGGAGCACAAGTCCGTGACGATATGTGTGAATAAACTCAGCATCCAGTAAAATATTCCAACATCCCTGGAACAACTCTCGTCGACAATGTGTCTGTAGGGCCGTGGTACTGGATTTTGATATACGAGGTAGGCTGCTCAAAACGTCCTTAATAGAATCCGGAAGCTGATCAAAATAAACGTCAAATAGGGTCACACAGCGCAAGAGGTTATTGGCATACCGAAGGGAAAAATCCTACAACATGGCACGCACCAGATGTAGGAGATGAGCGCGCGTACTTGCTCAGATTGCCAAAGTACAGGTAAAGAGGCCAGGCCTTAGCTGTTCCGAAGTTGGCAAGATGAGTCGCATCTGAAAAAAACATGAGCCCTGCGATAACGCATTCAAGTGAGCAACCAGGTTCTTTTGGCTGCCGCTGCAGGTCGTCCTGAGCTTCTAGCCAGGAGTTAGAGGTATAGAGCTCATCAAACACGCGCTGTTCTTGGTTGTTGAGAGGATCTTTCCACAAGCGTTTGAAGGGAAAAAGGTGAAAAGCGTTAGCTTGGATATTGGCAAATGCGGAACGGATGACTCCTACGAGCGGCCGATAATGAAATCCCGGGACGCTGAATGATTGAGACTGATCATCCTTTGACTTTGTAGGGATGTCAATGTTGACATCTGTCCCAACCCAATCATCGGGAAAAACCACGGATTCCTTGCTTGTAGTATGGGTGTCCAGCGCGTGCAGACACCTCCTGACCGAAAACTCGTCCAGGTCTTTCTGATTGAAATCCTTGGCTTGAATCACATCCTTAACAAGACGCATTACTTCCGTCTGCGACTTCTGATGGCTTCCAGAATTCATCCACGTCATCAGACGATAGATGGTCATATTCTGGAAGGGGTACGGCGGCGGCTCAGAGACCCCGCGAGATGGATCGGGTCCTTGAGTATCTTGTACTTCGATAGGTATAGGTGAGAATTTTGCTAGCAGCGAAGACGGAACAAATTTATCAGGTTCAAAAGATGGGCGTCGAGGATATTGTCGAGAGAGTCCGAACATGTTAAGTGCTGTTTGAAGCGTGTCACGTAGTGTCAATAAAACTCTTCGTATTCTGCGATGCGGTGGAACGAGAGCCGGAACAATCCCAGGAACATTCGAAGAATTAATGTCTTCGTCATCTGGGAGAATATCGTCGAAATTCCTTGGTACAAATGTACGTCTGGATGAATGCTGACATTTGGCTGATGATAATTCATGAGTATGAGTGGTATGTCAATAGACATTGTGAAGGTGCCGCATACCTGTGATATTAGGGTGTCCTTCGGCAGTCAGATCTTCCTCCATTGAAAAATATGAGTCATGTGATATTGGAGCTGACGAACCAACACGAGCGTTACTCTCGTCAGGAACGATCCCCTTATGTAGCTGGCCCTCCGAGTCCAAGTCAGGTTTACCAGTGAACTGATATGTTTCGTGACAACACGCTATAGGTATTGAACGGCGGTCGTTGGTGAACCGTATTGGTTCAAGCGGCGAGGTCTGATACGTCAGTCAATATGGCCGCAGTTCTCGATCGACACTGTAAAATACTTACAGCAATAATACTGCGACTAGCCTGAGGCGGCGGGTGTGAAGTCAATTTGCGTGGTGCCCTGACCGAATATTTTGCCCGCTCCCGCCTTTTGTTGCTAGCTAATGTACTTGCCCTCTGATAATGCTTGCAATCAGCACGATGTCTTGCAAGTCCACGAGAATCTGTGTCTTTTGCCCATGAGCAACCTGTTGCCGTATTCGAGTTGTTGCAGCGCAGGATCATGACGAGGATCGATACAAGACACAGATAGACCCAGGTTGGTCGAGAAATATACATTCGTTCAACCAGAGCCCAGTGAGCAGGAACCCTACAAGATTACGTCGGACTAACAGACCTCAACTCGGAATCGAATGGCTCAGACTGACGACAAATATGTATAAACGATAAACGATACTAGTACTAGTAGAGTCTAGACAGAGGTCAAATATTAAAAAAGGGAATTTCCTGTACCGGAAACTTGGAAAACCCTGTAGCTCCGATTGAATGTTCAATGACCAGATGAGTATCTATATTCTACAATAGGCTCTACATTTGAACCAGTCAGTATCCCTCTTTGAAATTTTGAACATGTCACAACAAGGAAACGCTTCATCTGCAACTTTTATCAATATCAAAGCACCTATCCCAGATTCTCCTAATTCAACTTCCTCTCAATGTATCGACGCTGTGGATAGATCGCACATCTTCTCAAACCCTCGAGAGATGCAGTCGTGTTTGGTATGCCAGTTACATCTTCTTACCTAGTAAGATTCCAAGCGCAAGTACTGACTAGGATGTCAAAGATGACACTGGACGAGATTGATATCCAAGGAGCTGAAGAGCAAACTCAGATATTTACTCGGCACACCATTGATGCAGTCTACGCAAGTTATGCCGCAGCGCAACACCGCGTACGCCAGTACACCCAACTTGCAAAAATTTATCAACGAGAGGCAGATGATTGGGCCATCAAAATTGAGAAGGCCAACCATATCATGCCCGACTACAAGCCTGTATGGGGGGTGTCGTGTTTGAGCTAGGCGTGCCATCGATAAGGCTTTGCTCTCAGTTGCCAGTTGGAATTTTTTTGCTTCAAGTTCGCTGAATATGGTTGTACAACTAGTTCTCGTTCACCATTATCGATATTATGTGCTTATTTACATAGTAGCTTATACTAGTAGCAAGGTGTTACAAATACCATCGAGGAACACTTCGGTTTCATTTACCTCAATCCTTATTTGTCTTTGTATTTGATGATCCTTCTGACTTAGTATGCCCTTGCGTTGGAGTTGTTCTCAGTGAACTCACCTACCATCATTTTCAATTATGGTACTTGCGGCCGTATCAACCTCGGGTAATCGCGACATATGTTGGACATCTGCCCCTCACAGAAAAGCGCTTCAAAGACGAAATCGAGTCCAACACGGACCTTCGATCGTTCCTTGAGGTATGATGATTTATCCCTGAAAATCAGAAGTTGTTGCTGAACTCTTTTGTACTAGGAGTGCTCGCAACAATCCAAGCAACAGGAAACTCGTCGACTTGAAACACTTGCAGAAGTATTCCATTGCGCTAGAAGCAATTGTGCAAGAGACAACTGAAGGCAACTCAGACGCATACTACCTTGCAGAAGCCATCGAAGTCATCAGGAATCTTCAGAACGTTGCACAGCTCCGGACGTTTTAAATTGCGATACAGCGCGATGAGCATCCAGTGATCAGGAATGTAACAACTTTGTTTGACACTGCTTTGACCTTCAGGGATGCATATATGGAGTACATCCCCAACTACCCAATCGCTGCCTGTTGTATCGACGACGAGATGGCTAACAACATTGATTTCAAGACGTTTATTGACATGAGGCTTGTTCTTTTGCTTCGCTTTACATTTCTGACTATCATGCAGCAATGCATACGGCATCCGGATGCTCACCGCCTAGACACGTTCAGAATGGTCCCGACTGTACAGGGTACGCTTTTTGCCATGTTGATTTTTTTCTCGTATGAGTTCTTCCTACCATCGGAATCTTTCGACCTGGTCTTCCTCAAAGCAAAGATCGCGATTCTTTGCGCCAAAGGCTTTGAAATCATGGATCTAACTGAGTATGTCGCCTTTACTACCCCACCTATCCATTCCTCCGGTCTAATCATCATTCAAGATTCGAGAATATCACTATTCCACTGCGTGACGATGTTCCACGTGGAAAATGAATTCCTTTTGTGCTATGATGGTTAGTCGTTTTGATTTGAACTTTAGTCAGCGCTGATGGTAAGACACCAGAGTTCGGTCTCTACGTCAACAAGCACAGTGCACCTAGTCGCAACACAGGCATGATTGAATGTCTCATGCTCATAAGGGCAAGTCAGTAAGAAATCTGGGCCCTCCGGAGCGCGGGGAGTCGTCCTGGTTGGGCTCGACAAAGTGAGGATTATCGGACATGAACGCGAGTGGATGTGACCAGCACTGGCAGTTACGGTATGTTTTGTTTGATTGTCGAGAAATATACTTATAGTACAGGGAGTCTCTCTTACTCGAATGTGCTTCCCTTCGCATGTTCGCGTCTAGTACTACTAGTCACGGTAGCATGCCACGTGTGCCATGACCCGGAGTCGACGGCTTGCAGTATCCGTTGCTCACAGATAACTACTATACTACACTGTGGTTTGGGACAATGGTAGAGAAAGAGAGCACAACAACAAATATCGTGGCGTTTCAAGTTATTACTGTCACTAGTAGTACAAGCATTTGTTATTATTAACGAAAACAAGACACCGCAATGTACATATGGTCATGGCACGTTCAGATTGCTTGTGTGCTCTGATTTTGTTCAGTATTTGAGCTATAAGCCGTCGCAGGTGTTGAATAAACATGTGAATCAATTGTAAGTGAGAATGGTCTGTAATAGTGATACATATGTGCTCCAGACCTGCAGGCTGTCCCTTGCAGGCTGCGAATGTAGCGTGTTACAATCTGTCCCGAACCTTTATAAGCATTTATGTATGTTGACCCTTGCTAATGCAACTGCTTTGCAAAATGTATTGAATAATCTTGCGATATGAAGCATAGACAATTGTAAGTGAAAATGATTTGCAATAGTGATACGTGTGCCCTATCATCCCGCTAGATGCTACGATGGCGAGGTGTCATGATTTTGGCCCGAAATGCCAGGGGAACGAATATCTGTTGACCCGTGCCAAAGTCACTGTTCTTCGGAATGTCTTAAATGATATTGTAACCTGCAACATAAATTATGGTACGTGAGAGCACTCGACAACATCAACATGAGTGCACTCCTCTCCCTTGCTAGCTGTGATGGCGAGATGTTATGATTTTGACTCGAAACGCCAGGTGAATGGATACCTGATAAACCGTGCCAAAGTTGCTGTCCTTCGGAAAGTCTTAAATGATATTGTAACTTGGAACATAAATTATGGTGCGTGGGAGCACTCGATAACATCAACATGAGCGCGCTCCTGTCCCTTGCTAGCTGTGATGGCAAGATGTTATGATTTTGACTCGAAACGCCAGGTGAATGGATACCTGATGACCCGTGCCAAAGTTACTGTCCTTCGGAAAGTCTTAAATGATATTGTAACTTGGAACATAAATTATGGTGCGTGGGAGCACTCGACAACATTAACACGAGCGCGCTCCTGTCCCTCACCAGTTGTGATGGCGGCATCTCATATTTTTGTCAGAAACTCCTCTTGTTAGTCTATATTAGCAACTGTCTATGGCTATGTACGAGCGAATCAAATTTCCCGTAGTATATGTAGTCATGTCTGGTGGCACCATAATTGAATCCTTCTACAGTCGCCACAGCCACAATATCAAGGAGTCACGGGTTCGCTGATGGTATCCGCGACTGTATGCCTGCGTGTCGCGAGCAAAGCAAAGTGGTGAAGAGCACTACGCTACGAAAAATCCCAGAAGACACTAAATGACTGCTACGGTGTTATACAGTTACTGTCCTGCTCCTACCTGGGGTTCCCTACTCCACCGCATAGTGTCCCATATTAAAGGTGAGAGCTAGACACGAGCCTCAGTCACGGGTAAATAGACTGAGATAATGTATACTACGAACCTAGACATGAGCCTATGAGTGTATAATAAGTACACTGATATAACGAAGAGAGGAAACCAACGATACTCACCTCAGTCACGGGTAAAGAGACTGAGGTGAGTTGAGGGGTGCTCGATGTCTTAAGTATGAACGGGAAGAACGGAAGAGAATGGAAAGAAAAGGGGTCAGGTACTGTAAGGTGTCTCTGATGTATATATTGTGACGTCTGGGTGGTCAGACGGACGCTGTAAGCAGCTCTTGACACTCCCACTCGTCGGGCCATCCAGACGGCAAAGTCCCATCTCCTCTCGGTGGCGCACCACGGCCGGGCGAGGCAATGCTTTCGTGAGGCTATCAGCCAGCATTTCCGATGTCGACTTGTATTCGAGTTTAATTTGGTTAGTGTCGACGAGGCTGCGGATGAGGTGGTAATGGACGCGGATGTGCTTAGCCCTCTCGTGGAACTTGGGGTTCTTGGATAGGGCAAGGCTAGCTTGATTGTCACCATAGAGGAGAGGGGGATCGTATAGGTCCGGGTCGACGCGGAAGTCATGGAGCAGTTGGATGAGGTATAGTGCCTCACGGGAAGCATTCGAGAGTCCAATGTACTCTGCTTCTGTTGTCGACGTTGCAATGACGGACTGCTTTTGCGCCTTCCAGCTGATGGGGCCACCAAACAGCTGATAGACATATGCGCTGGTGGACTTACTATCATCACAGTCCGCGGCATAGTCTGAATCAGAGTGACCGACGAGACCTTCATCATTTAGGCCGAAAATGAGGGTGAGGTCCATTGTACCACGGATGTACCAAAGCAGATGCTTGAGCTGACAGTGGTGTTCGATGCCAGGATTCTCCATGTAGCGAGAGAGACAGGACACAGCATATGCTATGTCAGGGCGAGTTGTCCTCATGGCATAGTTCAGCTCACCGATGGTGCGACGGTAGGGAATGGATGCAATGATGGTGGCCTCGTCCTCAGTAGGGGCTCGGGTTGCCTTCTGGAGTGCGATTCCCGGAGTCATGGGCGTGCCAACAGGATTGCACTGCGCCATTCCTGTATTCTCCAGTATCTTCTCCAGGTAAGTCTTCTGGCTGATGGAGAGGTGACGTTTCTCGCGGTCGCGAGTGATGTGCATGCCAAGGAAGTGTCTGGCTGGACCGAGATCTGTAAGGTCAAAGTGTTGCTTGAGCCGTGTTTTGAAGGAGTCAAGGTAATCGCGAGAGTTCGACGCGGCGAGCATGTCGTCGACGTATACGACGAGCCAGATAAATCTGTCTCCTTTGTGGAGGACGTACAAGCTGTGATCAGCTTCGCTTCGAATGAATTTGAAACCCTCCTTCCGCAGGTATTCATCAAGCGTTTGATTCCACTCATAGCCCGCCTGCTTCAGCCCGTATAGTGCTTTCTCCAACTTCCAAACCCAGTCCAGGTGCTCCGGATCCTCGAAGCCAGCTGGCTGTTTGAGGTATATGTCCTCCTTGAGTTCAGCATTAAGGAAGGCTGTACGTATGTCCATTTGATCCAGTTCGAGATCAAACTTTGCAGCAAGTGCAAGAAGGATTCGGACAGTGTCATACTTGGCGACCGCTGCAAAGGTTTCCGTATAGTCAACACCCTCAACCTGAGTGTAACCCTGCGCAATGAAGCGAGCCTTGTGCCGCGTGATGTTGCCGTCCTCGTCAGACTTCACAGAGAACACCCATCTGGATCCAATGGCCTTCCTACCTCCTGGGAGTGGCATCAGGCGGTGAGTCTTCAAGTCCCGCATGGATTGTAGTTCTGACTTGCAGGCGTCTGACCACAATGGCCACTCGGGTAGGGATCGTGCCTTGTCGATGGACGTTGGTATGATGGGTATAGGAGGTGTAGGAGTGGAAGGTGCGTCTGTCGATGTATGCATGGCAGATTCGTTCGGCTCCGGTATGGACTCTGGGGGTACTGGAACATAGGTCCAGCGCTCGGCTACTGGGACGCGTTTGGTGGGTATGGCCGTAGTGCTGGAGTCGTTCGAATCAGCTTGGCGGGTTGGTTGACGCGGGCGTGCACTCCGGCGTAGCGTTGGTGTGTTGTCTGGTGGTGCTGATGGTGTATTAGGCGGAGGTGGTGGTGGCACATCCGGTGGTGCTGGAGGTGCATTGGATGATGCAGTTGGTGGGATGCCGTCTCCAGTTGGTGGGATGCCGTCTCCTCCCACTGACACCTGTGGCACAGCCGGGACAGCAGGGGTCACAGGCGGCTCACTAGATGGAGGGATGCCTCCCACTGAAGCGCTAACAACAGGTGCAGGGTCAGCATCACCCACAAGCTGGCGGAGGGGGGACGAGGTAGGGTCACCATAGAACACAGACTCATCAAAATGGACATGACGAGACCGAACGACACGCTTGGCTGACACATCCCACAGGATATAGCCAGCGTTGCGGACATGGCCTAACAAGAAGCACTGTCGAGAAACAAACTCGTACTTGTGACGAGTGCTGTCAGGGATATGGGAGTAGGCAAGACAGCCAAAGGGCCGCAGATAGCTGATGTCAGGCTTGCGGCCATAGAAGGCCTCGAACGGAGAGCGGCCATCGAGGGCCGAGGAGGGAAGGACATTCTTGATGTGCGCGGAGTTCAGGATCGCCCAACCCCAGAAGGAACGAGGGAAACCACTCTGGTGGTGGCAGCTGAGGGCACAAGTCACAACGGTTTGGTGACCATGTTCGGCAACGCCGTTCTGCTGTGGCATGTAAGGCATGGTGACTTCATGCTCAATCCCGCGCTCCACTAAGTACTGCAGGAATTCTTTCGATACATACTCCCCACCATTGTCACTATGAAGGCGTTTGATACGACCACCAGACTGGGTCTCCATCCAGGGCACGAACTTCTTGAAGAGCTCAAAGACCTCGGATTTCGTGTGCATGAGGTACACAAGGGAGTAGCGCATGTAGTCATCAGTGAAGACGACGAAGTACAAGTCACCAGAGGAAGAGGTGATGTTCACAGGTCCTCAAACGTCCGAATGTATGAGCTCAGCTGGTGCAGAGGCGCGCCGTGCAGCAGTGGGGAAGGGCGAGCGTTTGTGTTTGCCCATTAGACATGATACACAGTGGATAGAGTCAGCACCATCACCAGCATCAAGCAGGGAGGCAGGGTCAATGGAGATCCCGTCAGCATGTTCACTAGCTTTCAGTACCGTCGAGAATCCAGCGTGACCCAGTCGTCGATGCCAAGTGTGCAGAGAGAGTGCAACAGATGGTGATCTCACAAGCATCGCTGATGCAACAGCGTTTCCAGTGGCGTAGGTGGCGTCGAGCAGATATAACCCATTGTGGGGGCAGACATGAGCAAGAGGAGGCCCATGGCCATCACCAGCACTAAGCATGCCCCCACTTGAGGAGGAAATAAAAGAGATACGCTCAGACGCAAGACACGAGACGGAGATGAGGGTACACCGAAGGTCAGGGACATGGAGGAAGTCAAAGTCCCAATCCGTTAGGGTGTTCTTGTAGCATAGGGTAAGCCTCACAGTTCCCCAGCCAGGGGCCAAGACTGCATGGTTGTCGGCAAGTTTCACACAGATTGGCTCATGGAGCTTCGTATAGTGAGCAAAGCGTGATATATCAGGCTCCATATGAGCCGTGGAAGCGGAGTCTACATGAAGAGTGCCCGTGGGCACAGTAAGGGAGGACGAGATATTGGCAGAGTGCTCTTTTAGGGAGAGAATGAATGGGGGGTGTGATGTAGTACTTACATCAGGTTGCTCTGCTGTAGAGACTTCCATGTTAGTGGTGATAGCGGCAGGGGAAGAAAGGGGTGTGGCTGACTTCGGATTCTTCTCCTCCTTCGAGAGCCGCGCGCGACACTGTAGCCAGATGTGTCCTGCCTTGGCGCAGTGTCCACACTTTGGACGCCACCCAAGTATCCACCCATCACCCTTCGACTCGTCGAAACCCTTGGGAGGAACGCGGTCTGCCTTGGAAGGACCGTTTGCAGCACCTCTATGTCCGGAGAACATCGCTGTGTGCTCACTCCCACTGTTAGCAGTGCGGTGAAGTTCTTGGGTCTTCAGACGGTTTACGATGTCGTTGAAGTCGAGGGATGTGCTGCTGTTGATGAGCGTTTGGCGGAATGGATCATAGTAGTCAGGAAGTGCGCGGAGTAGAATGTGAACGAAGATAGCATCAGGGACCTTGTACTCATTCGTTGGTGGGGCAGCTGTTGTTGCCGTTGCAACTGTTGGATGAGTGATAGAGAGAGCTGCGAGGTCAGACTTCAATACAATGAGGCTTTGGAGCATTTCAGCGATGGAGGCACTGTCATGTGCCTTCGGGATCGTAAAGAGTCGGTCAAGGTATTGATTGAACCGAATGGCTTTCTGGGGCAGATATTTCCCAGCAAGAGCCTCCCAACTGATGTTTGGGTCCTCTGCGTCGCGTAGATACACAAAATCTTGCACATCGATGGCCGTGGAAAGCGCGCTGAGGGCAAGCATTCGACGTTGTTTGAAAAGTCTCACGCGGTCGTCGTGCTTCTCCATTCGAAGGATGTTCTGGTCCGGATCATGGAGTGAGGCTGGAGGTGAGGGTTGCTTCTCATCTCCATTGATGTAGGACCATAGCCCCAGTCCACCAGCCCACATCTTGAAACCTGTCGCCCATTGAGAGTAGTTTGAGCCGTCAAGGGCGAGCTTCTCGTGCGGGTACTTTTCGGTTTTCGGTAGTGAGTCCGAAGATGACGTCATGGTAGTATAGTAGTAGTCAGGGGTTCAATAAGGAGTGACAGTTGCGATAGTGGTCTGAACCAGTCAGGAACTGTGGTGGGTGAACGAATGTCCGAGAATCGAGAAGAGCTGGTGCGAATGGGAGAGATGATAGATAGTGCCGCTATCCTTTAGCCAGGGCTCATAACCTATTAAAGGTGAGAGCTAGACACGAGCCTCAGTCACGGGTAAAGAGACTGAGATAATGTATACTACGAACCTAGACACGAGCCTATGAGTGTATAATAAGTACGCTGATATAACGAAGAGAGGAAACCAACGATACTCACCTCAGTCACGGGTAAAGAGACTGAGGTGAGTTGAGGGGTGCTCGATGTCTTAAGTATGAACGGGAAGAACGGAAGAGAACGGAAAGAAAAGGGGTCAGGTACTGTAAGGTGTCTCTGATGTATATATTGTGACGTCTGGGTGGTCAGACGGACGCTGTAAGCAGCTCTTGACATCCCATGCCCGAGAGTATCAAGGACACCGTATGACATATGGTACGACAAATGCGGTAATTGTATGGCTACTATACATTGTACTGCCGCAACCATATACGGTCTTGGTGACAGCCCTAGCAATAACTACGATACGAATGCTGTGACTGCTTTTCTTGCGCTTATCATGCGCCGGTTGCAAAGGCAGCCGTGGTTTTAAAACAAACTACTCTGTATACCCATCCGTCATCATCGCTCTCAGCTTCGCAACTTCCACCCGGGGAATGACATCGATTTTAAATGGCGCTGCATGGGGAGTGACCACGTCACTGAAAGCGTGTGTGTCGATCGGTGCGTCAGGTCGTTCAACAATTCGGAAAGACCACAAGAGAAGTGCGAGGGTAATGTACAACGAGTGGTTTGCGAGGTGCAGACCGGGACATACACTTTCAATGACAAATGAACTTCATTGACTGGTGTCAGAAAACCGATATCGAACTTACCGTCTACCAAATCCATACGTGATGAACTTCATATTATTGTCCTTAAGGCGGCCTTCTGAATCAAGCCAGCGCTGGGGATCGAATGTTTCAGGATCTGGGAAGACGACAGGATCGCGAGAAAGAGTCCTGAAAATATGCGCTTAACGAAACGATGTACATCGTGAAGTAGCACCATACCAATGGCAGCCGTAGACTGTTGCACCCTTAGGAATACAGTATCCTTGCTGATCGCACACAGACCAAAATGAGAACGTATGTTACAACAAATTAAGGCACTGACCCACAAAATATCCTTGGTTGCGCGGTGAGGAATTCCTGAAGCACATGTCAGTATCGTGCAGGAGCGTACTGAAATTTGATTTTACCTATGCGTACAATAGGTCTCCATCTCAAAGCTTCCAACAAGAACGCGTGTAACTGAGGGAGCGAGCTCGAGTCATTAAATGTCGGCACTACAACGGAAGATTAATCAAAGCCTTTGTACCCCTTTGGTTTGGTATTACCTCTGTCTGACCCGACGACCATATCGAGCTCTTCATGCACCTTCGCCTGAGCCAGTGGGTGGCACGCCGCAGCCATAATAATAGCGGTAATTCCAATAGCGGTCTGAACCAGGAGTAAGTTCGCGAAGATAAAAAAGTCGCATGACTTGCCGTATCAGTTCCCGCGCCAAAGAGTGATCCGGCAAGATAAGACATCTCATCTGTAGAGAGTTGGTGTTCTTCGGTGTTTTCCAATAGTGCCTTGGCTAAAGAGAGGCCAGCCTGGTTTTGATCCTGCGTACAATAAGATATAGTAAGTGATATGCGTTCATTAAACAGAGAGTTTCTCACCACTTCTCTCTTCACGCGCCTTAGCTGCTGCCTAAATAACCCAAGCTCCTCACGATGCCACTCATAAAGTTGTTTTCCGTAACCAGGCAAGTAGCGCAAAAGGGGCACACGATCGACTAGATGAGCTCCTGGGCGAACTGTAAGCTGGAAATGTTCGACGACTCTGCGGATACGGACAAGTTCGGGATCGGCGCTGGCAGTGGGCGCAGACTTCCCATAGGTCACCTGAAGAACGACCGATGCTGCATACCTTGAGGTACCATCCATATCTATGAAAGGATCATAAAAAGCCTTGGTGGTCACGTACCGTTGTGCGTGCTTCTGGTGGTTTGTCGGATCATTCAGCACATCCAATATAAAATCCATCGCATTCACGCGCTGCATATTTTGATAGGCCTCTGCCGCCTTTGGCTGTAAATGAGGATGCACTGCTTTTCTGAGGCGCCGGAAGCGTTCTCCAGAACGAGCCATGGTGAGACTCATTCCATTTGAGAGAATCTCACCCGCGGCAATGGACCGGGGTCGATCTACCAATGATCCACCTTCTTTTTCCATGATGTCTGCGGCTGCCTGGTAAATGGGTCAGTGTTAGAGGAAGCTCAAGGTATGGGTATATTACCTTAATGCTTCCAATGACTATTATCACTTGACTACCTTGTCGGAACGACACAACTGGCCCATACTCTTGAACCAAGTTGGTCAGCGTATAGGCAATGCTGGGTGGACATTCTACATCAATCTCTAATATCTTGTATAACACTCCAAAACTCACTTCACAGCAGGCAAAGCGTTGCTCCAGAACCAACGGGCGGGAGGTCCAGGTGGAAGCGAGATGCCTTTCTTGCTCGCTAACGAGGATTTTTTGTACAACACGACGAGTACCGCTAAGACTGTGACGACGCTGGTGACATAATTGGCATTCCTGGTACTAGTGAGAGCTTCCAGCATCATGAAGTAATGGAATAAGATAGGGGTGAAACTCCAACCGACGGAGAACGTGCGTCGTCTGCTAAGCCGTGCGTGTCCAACATTTTATAGTGCCTCGTACCGAGCCTTTTTTTTTCGGATAATAGCTGCGCTACCGAGATGTGATCGAGATAGGTCGCTCTAAGAGCGGAATCAGAGTCCGCGGATGGTGATATAAAGTAGAATCGGCCATAAGAGTCAGGCTTTCCGACATAGCCGGTTGTTTGAGGCCAGCTAGCCTATGGCATCACGATGATACACTCACCACTTCAACTTTCTCCGAAACAAGGGTCAGCCAAGATAAATCGATCGTTAAAGTGCCCACGCGTTAGTACTAGAGGACTTCGCTAAGCGATGGATTAGAGGTGTCGATTCTCACACTGATTCTGTCGTCAATTTTCGAATGACAGAATCGATTTGTTTCATCGTCTTGCCATGTCCGATTTTGTAATTACCACCTGAATTAAAATTTCAAAACATGCATTCCAAACATATCATGAAAGAAATACACTGTTCCCTGCACGAGGTCTCGTAGTCAATTTCCGAGTCCGAGATTAGTAGTGACAACTTGAAGATTCAGAGGTGATGGAAAAATAACTCTCGGACTGGCATTCTGCCTCCGAGTTAGTGGACTTGTGACGAGCCTGAGCACTTCGGAGCCGCGGCGCTGTTATTTTGGCGATGATATGCGCTTGCCGTAGCATGCAACGGGCGGGCCAAGTGTTATGTTATCTACCGATTAGGTAAGCGCGTGAAATCGCAGAAACATAGACGTCTGACTATACTATCCATCACGGCTGAGTCGTCAACCCCCTCAAGTCGTCAAGTAACGCTTTCGTCACAGTTTGTCACAGCTGCCATTTCTAAGCCCGCTCGGCAATGCCTCAGATGACAGCACTGAGCAGTTAAGTTAGAGCGAAAAATTATGATTGTTATTAACTGGTATATGGCGTGGAATATAGTACGGAGTGTGACTGTAATTATAATCATTGTATGGGATGTGCTACATGATGCGGTAAATGAAGTGTGGTGTAGAATGTTCAGAAATTGTTGATATAATGGTATGCTGCTATAGGTTAAGTGTACAATAGGATTAGTAGGATTATAAGGTATTTCATAGTGTAAATTAGGAATGTTCGAACTACCCAATTCACTAGAAGAGAAGTGAGAGCTGTTGATAGGTAGCAGAACACGCGTCGAGCCATCTCCGAGTCGTCGGCTCACTGACAAGTCGTCACAGCCAGTCGGTATTGCTTTAGAACTCCGTCACGGCAACGTTCGGCTGGCTGTCACTAGTGTGAGTTCTGCGTGACTTTGGCTGCTTTCAAAGAACTTCACCATTTCTTCATTAAAATCAGTCATTCAACTTCGCAATGAAAGGTACATGTTAGAAACATTGATTGAAGTTGTAAATTATGTGTGGA